>JAJTTS010000019.1:58068-172694 GCA_036971165.1 Arthrobotrys iridis | reverse complement strand
TTACGGGCCTACAAATTTGGAATACAACTGCTTCAAAGAAAGCCTCCGAAACATGGTGTCCAGGTGCTAGAATAATGAGAATTGGGGTGGTTTCTGACGCCAGCCCTGAGTGTTCGGCCAAACTTCAAAGAAATTGAGGTTGCAGGCTTTGATCCAGCATTCACGCTTCAATATTTTGTTGAATAAGATATCAACCAGTCTTTCAGTGTAAATGAACAATACTATAAAGTTCGCTTGGGAGTTTACTACATAATTTGCTAGACATTTGGAAAGCGGTGTATGCATTCAGTCAGTTTAACTACTTCTGATATACTATGGATCTAGCAAAAAATTTTTAGAATACATATCCAGCGCTACTAAGCTGTCTCGGTTCTCCGGCAGCTTCAAATGTTCCGTTCCCCAACAGCCTCACGGCTTGTACGGCGGAAAGGGCTTGCTCAACATAGGTGACGTTGTGTTGCAAACTCCGCAAAAATGCCACAGTGCCGTTGTTGTAAGATGTCTCCACTTCGCAAACATTGGGCACAAGTTGATCATGAAACCGTGGCCTGGCAAGCGCACTTCGCGGGGTATCATTCAAATCAAGAACGTTATGGATACTCTGGACGGTCGAAGAAATAATTCTACTACCGCCAGCCGCGCCAACGATAAGATAGAGTTTGCCGTTGGAATCTTCGACGATAGTAGCTGAAATAGAGCTAAGTGGGCGTTTACCAGGTTTGATATAATTTGCTGGGGATGGGATGTACCCGAAAGCATTATCGGAGCCTGGAATGCTAAAGTCATTCATTTGATTATTCATGATGACGCCAGTCTCGGGAATCATAACAGTTGAGCCGAAAGGGAGATTAATGGTCGTAGTGAGAGAGATAGCTAACCCAGACTCATCGGCTGTAGATATATGAGAGGTTCCCGGGGTATCGAGACTTTCGAGACCTCGGGGATCGTAGTCAGATATATTGAGAGTGTGCTCGAAAGAAATCCTAGAACGAATCTCGGCGGCTGCGGCATCCCCGACCATAGACGCCTGGAAAGCATCGATGCCGTCAACGAACTTAGGGTCGCCAAGCTCAGCGCGCATGGCATACCCAAACCGCATAGCCTCGACAAGGGCATGCGTAGAGATATTAATATTGGTTAAGACGGGATTGTGTACGAAATCATAACCCTCAACAATCTTCAGAACGGCTTGAGCTACGGCGCCGCTAGATGGGGCGGAAGTGCTCCAGAGTTTATAGCCGCGATAGACACTGTACGCTGGTTGGCGGATCGCAATGCTGTAGTTTTTAACATCTGCGATAGTCATGATGCCATTAGTATTGTTCAGCCCTTTGATCATGGCCTCTGCAAGGACTCCTTTGTAAAATGCGTCTGCGCCTTTGTTCGCGATGGTTTCAAGTGTATCGGCAAATCTTTTTCTGTACATAATATCACCGAGGCCAACTAGTGTACCGTTTGGTGCAAAGTCGAGAGCCCAAGTCGGATCTTCGGTCAGAAAATTCCTCCCTGCCAGTTCCTGTGCAATTTGGAAGAGTTTGACGTGATCCTCGTTGACACGGAATCCGTGTCTTGCGAGCTGGACCGATGGCAGAATTGTTTCGTTCCAGCTCAATTTGCCGTATTTCTTGTGAAGGTACTCCAAGCCTCTGAGTTCTCCTGGTACTCCACTAAATCATATGGCACCTAAGTATCACGCTCCGAGAAAATTTAAACCTGACAATTAGAATCGGCTGAATCTTACCTAGCGAGACCACCATAGATGCTTAGTTGGGGATCAGCGCAATACATCCCCGTAAACGCCTTTGCAGGTGCTGTCTCCCTAAAGTCTACAAACTCGAATTGTCCTTCAGAGCGTCTGATGATCATGAAGCCACCTCCCCCTATGCCACTATGATACATAGCTATTGTTCCAACACATATCACCGTTCCCACCATAGCGTCTGCTGCATTCCCGCCCTTTTGCATGAGAGAGATACCGATCCTGCTGCACACATCGGTTTCTGATGCAACTGCTCCACGGGAACCCTCTTTGGAGGGCTCTTCGCTCTGTGGAGCTGGATGTGAATGGGTAAAATTTATGAGAGAAATGAAAAGAAATAATGACTCCCACAAGAGAGTCTTCATTTTGATACCAGATACTGGATTAACTGTCTAAAATACGTATATAGTATATTTATCGAGTTTTTCTTCTGAGTGACGAATTTCTCGAAATACTGGTGGTGTCGAGACTGATACTGGCCTTATATTTATATAAAATATACGCTCAAGAGCAGGTGTATAGCAAACCTGAGTCCGAGCTATCCATGATATTTCCTGGGAACCTTTGAACAGCTTATCGTCAACCAAAAGTCGCTGGGATAGAGCGATCACGGTAAAAATTTCTTGCACTCATGTCATCCGGCAGCAATGCAAAGCGGGTGCATATCTCTCAACCCCCACCATAATGGTGGGATGATAGATAATGGCAGCATCCCGAGGCGACTAACTCTATTGTGCATGGCTTTCGCACAGGGTAAAAGATTCAGGTAAGCTCTTGACCTACGGCATCAAAAGTATAATGCACCTCTCACATAAGGTATTCCGCCGCCGGACGTAATTCTCTAAGAAGAGTACTTTGCTTAAGGCTTGAGGATATTAGAAAAACACCAATGACTTCTTGCCACGTGCTGTCGCTGGGTCTTGCATATGTGACTTTGATTTCGCACAGGTTGACACCGGTCAGCTGGTGATGCCTCATGCAGGTGGAATTCAGCCAATACATATGCGTACTCTGAGCATTCCATTCATATGTGTGACGACTTACAGCTGCTATTGAAAAGAACCGAAAATATCACCAGAAATACTATTACTTTCGTCTGGTGCTCATTCTGCTAAAGGGTTTATTTGGTTGTAGTACATAGGGTCACCGCCATATATGCATAGACCCGTGCCGTCTATAGAGGGTACTACCTTTGATTCTTCAGTGAATTAAGATATAAAGAACTTCCATGATGACTATATTCATGGCACCAATCATACAAGTAAGTTACCGCAAATATTCATGGACTTATAGTAGATTGTCGGTAAGATCTTTTGCGCCGCTTTTATTCACGGCTTTCTGGGAAGGCTTGCGGCTATCTTACCCTTAATACTATGCGGCCATGCGTGTGGAGTTTGTTCCGCTTCCATGCGGATATCTGCCATAATGGAAACATTCTAGCCTCGAAGAACCAGGCGCGTGAAACATTCAACATATTTGTATACATGATGCATGTCTCAAAATCACAACCACAACCACCGCGTGCCCGGAGACAAACAGTGCAAGTAACACCAGCGCCCCCGCGGCATATATCTGCGCGAGGTAGGTGTGAGCTGAAGCGCTTGAAAGCTGGCTCGCGATATTGCAATGATTTGGAGTTTGAAGACTCGATACGCATCCCGACTCCGAAAGAGCTGCAGACTCGATACACATCCCAACTTCGAAAGAGCTGCAGACTCGATACACATCCGAAAGAGCTGCACTGACACCAGCCTGTAGGATTCGGATTTATGTCCCGATGCAAACGCGAATGCGAAAATATGCATGTTCCCGCACTACATGTCTTAGAAACGTCTCCTCGGGCCGTCCCACTACAAGGATAGTCGTGAGCGGGGAGGCGCCTCAGCTGAGAAGCATGTCTCCCCTAGTAGTTTACGCAATAAGCCATCAACTTTCCTTGATGGTCTTTAAGTCTTTACCCCAAGTTTGAGCTGCGTATTGGTTCCCTGACGTCTGCTAGTCAAACTCCGGTATGAATTGTTGCCTGTTTACTAAAGCAAATATACTTAATGATTTACCTACCAACGAGACGTGAGGGTCTTAACTACTCAAATTTCCGAGCACATTAGATATGGTATAGATTGTGGGTGCGCACATGTGTGAAAGAGGAGGGGACAACATATTAACACCGACGCTTCAGGAGAGCGGGGATGTGGAAAGCAAAATACCACAGAGATATTCAACAAGCAAATCTCAAGGCTAAAACTTTCTACGCAAAAATACTATTAACTACCTGACTAGATATTGGGTATTATTACGAAATAATAAGATTTAAGTTGAAGGCTGCCGCCGTTAATCCCGTCACTCGCGAGATTTTGTGTGTGTGAAGGAGATGAAATTGCAGCCACAGATTTTGTAATTAGCACCCAATTATAATAATTTGCCGTGTGGCGTCAAAGGCTTTTGAGGCGCAAAATCATCTAATAGAGCGAGAAGGCCTTGGGCCCAAGATTACGGATAAATTCAAGATACACTTAGTTATTCCCCCGAAAACCACTTAAGACATCTCCAACTGAGAGATACGTCATTTAGGACCTGTCTAATGTCCTGTTATCGTGCCGAACGCTAGGTGACGTTATAGGGTGCCTTATTTTCAGCTCAGACGAAGCTGGATCCGATTTGGAGACAAAGATCTTCATCATAGGAATGGGATATCGGATGGCGTCGCATGAGTATCGCGGTATTTATTTGTTCAAAAAAAGGGTGGCTTGGTAGTTCAGTAGTTGCTCCGAGACTGATTCCAGAATTCTGGTGTGGGCCATCAGAGTGACTCAGATTTGAGACATGTAGGCTTCTGCTGCAGCACTCTCGACTCCAACAGGCCTTGGATGTGCGACGATGAATCGCTCTCTGGAACTTAATATCGTTTAGGCCAGGGGACTTTTGGGCCTTCTTCTTAGAAAAGACTTAATATAGCGGAATATTATGTGTATCCCTGTCATCTTAATCGGCTATTCAACGACCCAAGGATCAGGACTCTCGACCTTGGATCTCGAACCTGCAGTAAAGCGCATAGCTAATCGTTAAAATGAAGACGAGGTATATTTACAAATTTAGCGTTTCTGCGGCGATCAATAGCATCTCTTGAAATTTCGATATGCCTTGGAAATTCTAGGTTGACTACTTGGCCTTGGTCAGCTCGGTGATCTAGCGAATCAGCTAGAAAACCTCTGCCTAAGGCTTAGTCTGTGGGCTGGTCGAAAATTTTTTCTCCAGACATGCATTCTCTCTTTTGCGACCAATTTAATCTTTAGCTTCCGGCAGACTGAATAAAATTTAATTGTTTGTAGACCGTAGGCTGTCTTACCTTTGTACTTATTTATTCTACCCCTCTAAAATTGAGTTAAGAAGGGCATATCTTTCAAAATTTAGCATACTACTTCCTTTTGTACCGATACTTGCGGCGTGATTCTGCAAGAAGACTAAAGCTTATCAAGGATGGGGTATCAGCAAACCAACGAAACCAGCCCCTTGCTAAAAAGAGAAGAGACTGGCGAAAAGAAACCGCGTTTACCGGCCAAACAGCTCTTGATCCTGGGTATGTATCTTTAACATCCCTCACCTTTTGCACCGAAACCTATAGCTCTATTGAGAACAAAGTATCTCCGGTCTCATTCCAAAAGTTTTACCTAACGCCTATCCGATTCTGGCCATTTAGCAATATGTCGAATATCCGACCCGATCTGCTTAACGAGCATCTTTTCGTACCTTCCTCAAATGATCAGGAGTTTCGGGGTGGCTGAAGCCGACATCGGTTTCTGGGCAGGTACGTTATAGAACATTCTCTTGAGGCCATTACCTGTGTTGATAGAGGGACAAGAAGAACTACATGGCTAATGCGAGTCTACTTTCAGGGGTAATATCGGCTTCTCTCGCGATATCTCAGAGCTTGACAGGTGTAGCGTGGGGTCGGATAAGCGACAGAATTGGCCGTGAGTCCTCCGCTACCATTTTCCAGAAACCTCAATAATTCCTTACGGGGATACAAAACCGTAATAAGGATCGACAGTAACTTAAGCTGACCATGCTATATCAAAAGGAAAACCATCCATTATCTTTGGTCTCATCGCCATGATCACCAGTATCCTGTTATTCGGTTTCTCCGGAAGCATTTCTATGGCCATATTCGCACGATGCTGCGTTGGATTGACTGGTAACGTCGGTATACTACGTACTGTCGTTGCAGAATTAGTTCCAGATCCAGACTTAAAGCTCCAAGCCTTAAGTATTCTACCTATCGCATGGAACCTAGGGACAATAATTGGCCCTGCTATCGGCGGGCTTTTGAGTGAACCCGTTGAGAAGTATCCATCGTTCTTTTCAAAGGGGGGGGTTTTTGAGATGTACCCATGGGCGCTGCCCAACCTCGTCATCGCTTCGGTGATGCTTACCGGCTGCATACTCGTGACCTTGTTTCTCGACGAGACGCTCGCGGACCGAAAGAATGAATACGACCCAGGCAGGACCCTCGGAAAAAAGATAGAGTCTCTCTTTGGCTACACAAGTTCAAGTTTCGAGAACAGCCGGACGACTCAGTTATACAAGGATAGTGCTGCGACCGATGAGGAAAACCCCATAAGTCAATCTGTTGATACCGAGCATGCAGGGGTGTCTTCAAAAACACCACTTCCGTGGTCCCAGGTCCTAACTCCACAATCAACCTATCTTGTAATCCTTCTCGTTCTTTCAGGGATCCACCGTGTCACAGCAGAGCAGCTCCTCTCCCTCTTCTTCGCCACTCACGTTCATTCCAAGTCCGATCCCATACGTCTCCCGTTCCACCTTCCCGGTGGATTCGGTCTAAACAGTTCTCAAATAGGCCTGATATTTGCTGTGAGCGGGGTAGCCGAAATCCTCATTCAAATATTTATATATACGCCTATGGTACGAAAATACGGTAACAGGAGATTGCTGGCTATGGCTGCACTTTCCGACCCGATAATATACTTTCTCATACCATATACATTAGCTCTGTACGACCCACTTTCTTCCCGAGGAGGAGACGGCACGGACAGCGGCAGGTTGAGCTGCTACACAGGCTGGGCATTCATAATGCTCATGGTCAGTACGAACAGCGTACTGGGATTGAACAGTTGTGTGATTCTGGTTACAGATAGCGCTAGCTCTCCTAGAGCCCTTGCTACGTTGAACGGATTCGCAACCAGCATGGTTTCTCTGGGGATAGCGATTGGACCAAGCACTTTCGGGTGGTTATACAGCATTGGTCAGAAAAAGGAATGGACTACAATTCCGTGGGTCGGGTTAGCGCTTGTGTCATCAATGATGTGGATTTGGATTCCGAAATTGAGAGACAGCAAGGGAGAGACAGGAAATAATGGTCGATCCGATGCGATTGATCCCGTGTGCGGCATTGAGGAAGAGAGCGATGGGAATGGTGCGGTCGTTGTTCGGCCATAGAATGAATTGACCGGGGATAATGTATGATACCATTGATTTGCTAGCGTTTGCTGATTAAGATGCAGATAATTTCTTTGCTTTTTCCCATTAATATTAATCGTTAAATAAATAAATTATATGGCTGGGAATTTCGTGCTTCCAAGCATACCGAGATCTATGTAGATGGTTGCACCAACCGAACCGGGCATAGTGCCGCGGACAACTTACATAGTAGCTGCGGGGTTGGAAATGAGAGGCATTCTCGATCGCAGTCGGACATAAGCTCCAGAATTAGCCCATGCAGGTTATTTATTATTGGCTAGCACTGCATATTGGCGTGCCACGGCTTGTGAGGTGGCAGACAGCTGCATGCGCAGGTATGTTCAGAGCTACATAGTTCGAGTAGCAGACAGAAACGCAACTCCCCATATGCAAGCACAAATGGCAAATGGCGGTGAACATGCCACTCCATTCTGTGGAACGCTGTCTCACGGGAAATTCCGGGTGCAAGGAACAAACACTCCAGATCAAAGGAAGCGAGCCGTCCTTCTTAAATCGGAGCATTTTCCCCGATTCGGACTGCAATTTCAGGTCGCAAATCGAATTTAGCGGCCCGCCGACCAGTTTAAGCGAGACAGGGGCTGGGACACCTTTGAGGTAATCGAGTCGACGTCGATTCCCGGTCCAGCCAGCCCGTCTGCAGACAGAACTCGCTCCGATGCAGGGCAAATCGCCGGTAGTACTGCGCGGAGATCGAATATCAAAATCCCTGCATCTTAGGAGTGCTCAATTGATCAATTGCAAGCGGCGGATCAAGTCTTCATATGTAGTATGTACCGGAAACAGCTTGCTACATAGATCCGCACCGTCATCTCCTGTGCGGTCAGAGTATTTCACCCAACAACGGATTTACCCTCAGCGACGCATAATCTCCTCCAGCTAAATCATCAAACAAGCTATACGCGACGGCAGTCCCCCAAAAATGGCGAACGAAGAAAACCTATCCAGGCCGGCGCCGGCTAATACGCTGGCTATGGCTGGCGGCAACGCCTACAATGAGAATAGCGACCAGCAGTATTTGGCAATGAAAGTCAGCCTGCCGTTGTTCGCAGACCTCAAATTCGGTAGGTGCTCTCTTTTCGACTAGGCCGCCTGAAATCCATCAAGATAGTGCGATAGCCGGCTGACTTAGGGGTATCGCAGGATCCAATGTCACATTTGCAGACTACGGTTGTTCGCAAGGCGCCAGTAGGTAGGTTCTACCGTCAACCCCAAGATTATTTCCTAGAGTCCTACGCTAAAGCCTTCTATGCAATTCAGTCTAGCGGTGATGCAAATGCTTGTTGATCGTCTGCCAGCCGGCTCCACCGCCACTCTCATCTTTAATGATCTCCCTTCGAACGACTTCAACAGCCTTATCAAATTACTACCGGGTCTTTCGCCCTCTGAACCGACCACAAAAATCTACCCATGCATTGTCCCCAATTCGTTTTATAACTCCGTCACCCTAGCTTCCACCGTGGACGTAGCCTTTGCCTTGTCAAGCGTTCACTGGTTACGTCAGATGCCCCAGCCAAAGCTAGCTACAGAGAGCGTTCAAGAGTATCTGTCAAAGCGTGGTTCTCGAAATTCAGCGGCTTCTCATAAAAACTTAGTTGAGTTTCTAACTTTACGCGGCCAAGAGGTAAAGCCTGGTGGTAAACTCATTCTCGCTGCCCCTTCCCCAATCGCGGATAACAACGACGGTAGGATCAGCGGTAATGAAAAGCTACGTGACTCGGTTTTCAAAGCAATGGAAATGCTCATTGATGCTGGTCGGCTACCTTCAAACGCTACGGCTGGGGTATATCCACCCAGCCATGTGCACTCAGAGGAGACGATTCGCGCCGCCGTCAGCGAGACTGGGACCACTTGGACAACAGAGAAGGTTTACAATGAGGTAATCCCTCATCCTGCATATGAATCCATGCTAAAATCGCGGGATAACGCAGAGGATGAGGGAAAGAGAGTGGCTGCTGAGAAGGAATACGCTAGAAAAGTCGTGGATTGGATGTTGGCGGTCTTTAAGCCGTTCATGCAAAGTTGGTGGATAAAACAGGGTCTTGAAGAAGCGAACTCTGAAGAAGTGTTTATAGAGTGCTCAAGTCTGGCGAAAGAGGAGTTTTGGAAGTGTGGAGGTACAAAATTACTCGTTGCTCAAGACTTTGTATTCGTTAGGTTGGGTAGAGAGTAGCTATTAAAATGCTCTCGCCTGTTGTTGTTGAAGGTCTTTTCTTGAGTATTTGAGCCTCGAGTCAATATATCTTGAATCTTTAATCCGGGCATAAGACCGGCCTCATAGCTGTCCTTCTTAGTTTATCTAAACACAAATCTGAAGGGTTCTAGAAGAAGCAAAATCATCAATCCATGCATGGGCAAGGTCCGATTTGTAAATAGATCCCTTCGATCTCGGGAATGCCTAAACGTTTAAGGCAAAAAAAGAAAAAGCAATGCAAAAAAGGGCATACTAAAGCCAGTCACGTAAGAAACATATATAAGGTACCGTTCGGTCTCGAATCGATTGCCTATCCATCTAACAAGGAATTTATATATAGAATCTCTAATTTCCCCAAACTCCGAGAATACTCCAGAATACTCCCAAACCATTCAAACCAACTTCTTAAATTAAAGATCGAAGTGCTTACCATCATTTTTGATATTATTACTTTAGTAATGAGTGGAACCGGTAGCTTGATAATCGTTGGTACAGGAGTTCGCTCACTGCGGCAGTTGACATTTGAAGCAATCGAAGAACTTGAGAAAGGGGATAGTGTATACTATTCAGTGCGCGATGCGGCGACCGAAGGATTTATCAAGAACAAGAACAAGAACGCAGTTGATTTATACCGATACTTCATTAATGACGAGAATATACCAGAAGTGGACATCTACGTCCAAATTGCCGAGGTAGAGCAACTTAATACTGCAAGTTCAACGCTTGACTGACTGACTTTTCTGCTTTGCTCTAGGTGATCTTATCCGACGTGCGTAAGGGACTGTACGTTGTTGTCGCTTTCTTTGGCCATCCTGCGTTGTTCATGAGCCCAGGCCGAAGAGCACTCGCAATCGCTCAAGCCGAAGGGTATACGGCTAGAATGCTACCTGGAATCTCTACAGAGGACAGCTTGCTCGCCGATCTCGGAATTGATCCATCCTTTGTCGGCTGCCTGACCTGCGAAGCCCGGGATTTTCTGATCCACGACCATTTAGGGTTAACTACCCGACACGTTATCATGTACGAGGTTGGATATCTAGGATTCTACGGAGACGACAGCGGTGTGAGGATCTCCCTTTCTTCTCCTTGCCGTAGTAATTTACAGGGAGATATAGATAGCATCTACGAACAGCCTTTTATGCTAACTAATAGAAAAAATTCAGACTGACTACTTTGAAATCTTGGTCAACAAGCTTGATCAAATATACGGCGGTTCACACCCGCTGGTGAATTACACGGCCGCGACTTCTCCGATCATGCAACCGATCATTGATCGTCTTAACGTTGATGAACTCCGTAAACCTGAAGTCCGGAGACGTATAACATCAGCATCAACCCTGTATTTTCCGCCAAAGGAGTTGCTACCCCTCAATAAGTTCGCTCGTGATCTCATAAGTCGAGGGAAAGTTAGCGAGGAGCAACTGGACTACGCGATGTTTCCGAAACGCCCACTCTATCAACTAGTAGGGGAGAGCTCGATCCCTGGTGCATATTCCGAGCACATAGACAAGGTCGTCGCGGCGATCAGTGCCCGGAAGATTTCTCCCCGATACCCAGCCTATCGAGCTTCCCCTGCGATGCAGAGCGCAGTTGAAGATATATATCTTAAGAGTGATGCTCACAAAGCATACATACAGTCGCCGAGTTCATTCGCTGCGAATATTTCAGGACTGAGTGATGTTGAAGTAACGGCGCTAGCATCAGGAGAGTTTGCTCAAATTGAAGCGGCTATGAAGGGTGGAGATTTGGACAAGGTAAATTGCACCACAGAGCTGCCGTGGCTCGCCAAGCAAGGTTCTGTTTTCCCTCATGCTAACTTCTCTAAAGGCAATTCGAAAATAGCCCAAGGTAGCTTGTGTGTAGTGGAAGGCGGAGAGAGCTGGTTTAACATCACCTTGAGGTTCTCGTATTCAGATTCAGGCTGGAGGGAAATAGCAAAACAGAGAAGAAACGTTGAATTTTGGAAGTTTGTTCATCTACTTTTTGTTCCTTCTGATAAAGATGCCATTTATTTTATTACAATATTCTTTTAAATGGTGTCGGATCAAACTATATCACTAGCTGCTGACATATCCTGGATTTTGTCATGCTGCCATTCTCTGAGCTACAAGCTCTCTTTTTCCTTCAAGAAACCAATCGTCCCAACACATACCGAATACTACAGAATCCCGCCCCAAATCAACTTCATTGATATGACTTGCTTTTCCCTGTGACTGCAGACTCTTGCCGTTAGACTGTTTTCCTCTCGCTTCTCCTCCGGCATACACCATGTCCCATCTTAATACCCCTTCCTTCAAAAAACCCATCCTCTCCGCGGTTTTGATTGACTTGTGGTTTACCGAGCTTGTCACCCACTGAACCCGACGCAGGCCCAGTCCGCCTTCATCAGGGGAATTCAAAGCAAGGTTTAGCAACAGGCCGACAGCGTTAGAAGTCACATGAGTACGTTGAAATGGCGGAAGGGTGATCACAAATCCGATCTCAGTCCGGAGAAATGTAGGTGATGTGTTCAGGTAGGCGATAAGTCCTGCCATCGCACCATCCCTGTCTGCTGCACCGGGAGACCCAGTCTTATCAATGACAGTGTACAACACCATGTCGGTCTTGGGCCGCACAAACGCTTCAATAAAGTCACTTGTAAAACTTTGAGCAGAATCAAATGGCCCGAATGGGCCGTGTGTCCAGATTTCGGGATATTTTTCGGCCATTTTAATGAACTCGGCCGCATGGAGATTTGACTAAATGACAGGATAGTGAGAGACTTATTGTTAGAAAACAAAGTATTATGAAAGCCGGACTTAGGGGGCGCGATAACATACGTTGAAAGGAACCAATTTCACTTTCTCGTTGGAGATTTCTCGTAGCGCAGCTGGGATACAGAACCGTTCGCTTGCATCCGCAGTTGCTGCAGGTTCTACGCTGTTGCGGCACATATTTTAGTTAGATCTGATGTTATGTGTTGCCAATCTAAAGGGATGATCGGTTGCACTTACTCTCCATCCGACTCTGGGTAAGCAAGTTTTAGAACGGCTTGCCATTGAGGATTTTCTTCGTAGGATTGGCGAATAGGATGAAGCAGTTGGTTTATGGCCTTTGCAACAGCATCCTTTAAGGACTCTGGGGTTAGCTTTCCCGAAAGGAAATCTAACTCGATTTCTTCGTATGATTTGTAATGCTGGCATTGACCAGTTTCCGATTTGACGGAGAAAAGAGACCCTTCTGGTGCATCGCCAATGATAAACGGAGGGTAAGCAGCAATGGTATTGTTCTCTCTAGCAGAATGCGCTAATCGCAACTTGCTAATGGGCAGGAGAATTATTTTGAGTAGGGCCAGAATTGGGTTATCTTGTATTACGCCTGTCTGACAAACAGCATTGAGTATTTTCTGCGAGACTGTTTCGGGTGGATCTATCAGGTCAATCTTTGATTTCGGATCGGATGCCGACATCTTGGTGCCTGTTAGTCCTGGCAACATTGGATTCATCATACGCGGGTGTTTCCTTTCATGGCCGATTTTGGGGAGATATTCATCCCCGTACGTATAATATTCTGCCTTTCGCAAAGTGAAAGAAATCTAGTGTTAGGCCAAGCTAGACAATGGCACTTGTTGGCAGGGAGAACTAACCTGATCCAATCCACCAAGCTGAAAGTCACACCCTAGAAACGCCTCGTCTAACGCCTGTACTAGGGTGCATATTAAAGGACTTAACATTTTCGTGTTGCGAAGTTCGTCATTTGGTGACCGGGCAGCTGCCTGCGATGTGACACTCAAGAGTTCGTAGAAACTTTTGAGAAACTCCGGGTCGGTTTCATAGGAGGTCTCCTGTCTGAACTGAATTCTTGAAGCTGGCAGACCTAAAATGGCCTCGAAAACTGCACTCAATGCATATTTGTAGTATTCTGCACGGTAACCGACCAGGGACCGAGGATATCGATAGTTAACGAGGAAGGCGTATAGATCTACGGTTTATATGTTAGTTTGGCTGGATGAAACCATGCAACAGATATCTCCATTCGATGAGGATGGCGATGGCACATCTGACCCGCAAGAAGAACGTTAACCTGTACGGTGTATCTTCAGAATCATTGCAAAATTTGAGTAGTACCGTATGTGGGAAATTACCTGTACTCCCGCTTCCACCAGTTCTGCGATCTTGACAAATGCCACAAGATATCCAATGTGGGCTTAACGTAGGGCGTGGGCACCTGTTAGCATGTGTGTACGAAAACTAGTCCTCAATTCTACCTACGCCTGCCTGTCGGGGCAACACCTATTTTCAATGTAAGCACGAATCGCTTCACCCAATTGAACAGTTCTCGTGATTATGAAAACTTACCCCAGAAAATACTTGGGTTCTCTTTTTCTCGCAAGAGTGCTCCAATCAACTCCAAATCCGCACCATCTACCCTTCCTAAGCCGCGGGTTACAAGGTCAAATCGCTGCTCCCAGTCAAGATTCGAATGCGTAGGAATGTTGTCCGACATGTTACGTATGCGTATGCGCTTGAAGTTATAATTTCGGGATTAAGAGACTTTTGGCTCGAAGAGTATGGTAGGACGGTTTTCTTGAAGGGAAGAGTTCGATCAAGGTGATTTTGGAGTCTATAGGAAATTTTATTTCTTTATCTACCAGGCGAGAGGTAAGGTACTGTGTTGTGAATTTTATATTTTCTTCTTCTTATGCTGGAGGTCCTTGGTGTTGCTGCTGTTGCATGTTGTTTTGTTCTTGTCTTAAAATGGACGGAGAGAACAGAATAAAAGGGGAAGAAAAAAGAAAAAAGAAAAGAAAAAAAAAGGAAGAAAAACTAAAAAAAAAAAAAATTATCATTCCGATGAGCTAATCGACGGGCTCGCATCTGGAACCGCTCGGAAATCGATGAGGACGTGACTATTTGGATGTGAAAAATGAGTCCAAGACATCTAAACAAACCCTGTCTGGTCCAGAGCGGGGTCAATTCAATTCCATTGTGAGATTACCCCCAACAAAGGAACTTGAAGGCCCAAAGGTATGTTGAGACCTCATGCACCCACCATCTACCTTTTAACTCAGATTTACGGAACTTCAAACTTTCATTCAGCTGGATCTTAAGCTATTGTGGCAATGATGTAACACACTTTGTAAGATTTCTACATATTCGAGATTTTACTACTGAGTTAGGCGCAATCCCGTCCCGAGAGAAAAGGTCTGAAAGGGATGCTATCGAAAATTCAGGCTTGATGAGATCTTGATCTTAAGATGGATCTTTGATCTAGCATCTCCATGTTCACTGTTTCCTATCAGATTTAAACATCCAATGTTTCTCACTGGAAAGCCGTACTATTGTTATGAGTTTCTTTGCATGTTATAAATCGACCGGACAACTTAGCGCCGTAGCACTTCAAATTCGTTTTTAGCACGATTATGATATCATCGATTTCGATTGCAGCTACGTAGTGGAATTTTGCGATCAGCTCGAATCGTCATGGGCTGGATTTTGGGGTACTTTCCTATCGGGTCTTCATTTCTTTAAGCCTACGGCTGAAGCAAGCCGCGAAGATGCGCAATCCTTGTTCTTGATGCGACTCTGAGGGATTTAGACCAGAGGGTGATGTGACAAAGTCTGCATACATGAACGCGATATTTCGATTCTTTTTGGTTCATTACTTCCGTTAGATCGATATTCAGGCATGAGAAGGCAGATCTTGCCGAATATACAAGCAGAAATAGCTGGTATTGGGTTGCGCTGTCATACCTTTGAAACCAACGGGGAGGAACTAAACCACGCCATCCCAAGAATTTTCTTTTGAACAATTCTAGGTATAAAAGAAAATGTTATTTTGGAGTTGCGTTGACAGAGAGTAACTAACCTAGACAACTAGATTACAACCGACGAGACCAATTACAACCCTCAATTCTAAATTATTATCCTCAACAAAAACGGATTTTTTATATCCATAAAACACCATCAAACATGGCCCCTATATTTAAGAAAGTCGTCGTCGGTAACACCGAGATCGACGTTGCCCCGTTAGAAGTGATCTGTTTCAAACTTTTGCTCGAAGGCGACAAAGAGGAGATCAAGAAGCTTTATGGGGCAGCCGAGTCACCAGGATTCTTCTTAGTTGATGTGAGAGACTCTCAGGAGTATATTACTGATGTGGATCAGTTATATTCCGCTACAGAGAGATATTTTACGCAGCCTGAGGAAATAAAACTTAAGGACTTCGTGAAGGATGACGAGTTTCGAGGGTAAGCAGAGCCAACATATCTCGAACTATGTAGGTCAATGGCATGCTCAAATGTGATATATTATGCAGGTACAAGGGTGGGAAGAATTGGGGTTCTCTCGAGGTAAATCTTCTCGTTATTTTGGCTATGTCCTTCATCCAAACTTAATGGCTAACATTCTGAGATGAAAAGATTATACGCGATGATCAAGCCCAGAGGAAGGTATCGCTGCCGACTGCGATACAGCCAGATGCAGCCACGGTGCAACGTTTCATTTCGCACTCGGACAAGATATGCTACACGGTAATTGACTGCTTGTCAAGAGCACTGTGGCCTAACTCTACAGTAAATCTGAGAGATGTCCATTGTTCCTCCAAACCGAGTAACTGCAGCCTGAAAGTGTATCGCGGACCTATGCTCGAAAATTTGCAGGATGTTGGCGATAATACACACACGGATGGGGGAACTTTGACATTGCTCTACACGGACACATGGGGGACGCAGATCGAGTATCCGGAGAGTAATGAATGGGCCTGGATCGAGGCTAAGCCAGGACATGCGATTGTAAATGTCGGGAATGCATTGCAGGCTTTTTCAGGCGGGAAACTTCATTCCTGCAAGCATCGGGTTTCACAGCCTGTGGCTGGATATCGAGATCGTTGGGTGGTGTCATACTTCTTCAGACCCGAGAACGACACGCCTATGGCCGCTTTGCAAGCTTTGTGACCAGCAGGGGAGGGCCTTGTATAGATGAATTATGGTACGATGCTATTTCCGTGGGTTATACGAAATCCTAGGGAAAAAATGCCGACCGGGAATTCCGTAATAAACGCCCAGTTCCGGAGATCAGTATCCATGTCCAATGAAAATTATGATAGCTCTCACGGCAAGCTGAAATACTGCAAATGCCAGCTCATATGTCCGCATAGCAATTGTAGTGGCGTAAACTGCAAAGATAGGTTTCTGTCGGAGAATTGCTTTCTCGCTCCACATTCCCTTCACATTACGTGGATGCACGGTGACAAGGAAGGGTCTGTGTCCGATCGGGTTATGCAATCGCCAGCTAGGATTAAACTTTTTCGCTAAATAGAGCTTAAATATGGGTTTTTTTCCGCTGAGATCTCGTCTCGATCAGCCGAATGTTTTCTTTTTGTTCTATTTTTTTTTTTTTTTTTTTTTCTCTTTTATCCTTTTGTTGTTTGTTTGTTCTTTTCGGGAGGCGCATGCAGGAGCATCCGGACAGTTCATGGCAAGGCCAATGCAGCAGAATGCCAGGGGAATTGTGTAACATATCCAACTAATCGCCACGACACGATGCCCTCGCATGGGGGTGAAAGGAAAAAGCAGAGCAGGAAACGAAAATCAAGTGTAAAATGCACACTTCGCACTGGATCTTTCCCCTCGCTTCCTATTTCGGCCCCCCGTGCCTAGGAGCCCAGCCGAAGATATTCGAGATTTTAGCATGAAGTGGATCTCAACCCGCCATTGTATGTGAATGACGAAAACGGGATTGGTCCGTTCGGAGCGACACTCATACGCCCGCTTTCTCAGCTCGCAGTGCGCTGCACTCAGTCTAGAGTATAGGCACCATGCTTACCAGATGTAGTCGCCAGAGCCAGTCCTTCAGCTCATAAAGCTGATGGATCGCCAGATCCTCGTCATCCTCGTCATCTGAATGTTCATTTCACCAGAATAAAAGTAAAAATGGGTCCGTACATAGCATCAACCGAGCCAGTACTATCTCAGCGAGCTTTGCACAATGTCGCCAATCGGAACGAGTATTTCGACGCCATAATTGAAGTTCGTAAGCTCCATGATCGAATTCACCAATTCGAATATTCTAGTCCTAGGGAAGAACTGTCAGAGACCAAAGGATCTCGATAACTAACTCTCCTGAGCTTAGTTGATGGCAAATACTTATAACGAGATTACAAATCCAAATGGAATGTAAGATATCGCAATAATATATCATGCAAAATATTAGAAACTAATTGGTGAGGATGATAGAGTCAATCTAGCTATTGCGGAAAATAGTCTGATGCAGAAGATTGTTTATGACTATTTGAACGATAAAGTTGAATTCTTCGCTTGGAAATCTATTGACTGGGAACAAGACCTAATTCTGGTATATCTAGATGCATTTGCAAGCGAAACAACTCACATACGGCGACGGTCCCACCGGTTCAGTTCGGCTGCGTGGGAATCTATCGAGATTTATAAACAGGTTTTTCTATCCCATTGAGGAGGTAAAGCCTCAGGATATCGTTGTGAGTTCTGGAGTTAGCGGTATCTTGGATCAGTTGGCTTGGACTCTGTGTAATGAAGGAGATGGTATATTGGTCGGGAAACCTGTATATTCCGGATTCGCTACGGGTAAATTTCCTCCTAGGTCCATTGGTAGATATTATGCCAATTAACACAAGATTTGTGATGGTCCAGATTTCCACAAAAGATCAAGGTATTTATATTTATCTATATCCATAAGATTAAATATACAGACTAAATATTGTTGCAGGGTGGTCACCGTCCCGGTTTCATTTGGCGATGTTGATCCGTTTTCAGTCCAAGCATTGGCATGTTATGAGAAAGAGTTGAGGAATTACAATGCAGGAGGGTCAGGTACAAAAATACGGGCTTTGCTTCTTGCAAACCCTCACAATCCCTTAGGAAAATGTTACGTAAGGATCCATGCAACCCAACTTCATCTCGAGTCAAATCATTATTAGCGACGAAGATTAACGCTTCAAAATAGCCCGAAGAGACACTTTTGGCATTCATGAGATTCTGCGAGACTCATGACATTCATTTGATCTCGGATGAAATTTACGCGATGTCTGTCTTCAAAACTAAGTCTAATAGAGACGCGGTTGAATTCAAGAGCGTTTTGTCCATCGATAGCACCGGGATTGATTCTAAACGTGTTCATGTCTTGTAGGTACCATTCCCCAGAGAACTTCCAAAATAAGCTGCTGACATATATATATATGTGATAAGGTATGGCATGTCAAAAGATTTCTCTTGTAATGGCTTCCGTCTCGGGCTTCTGATATCTCGGAACAAGCTAGCTATCAAGGCTATGGCCGATCTGAACCTCTTTTCCTGGCCTTCATCGGCTGCAGACCTCGCCTGGTCTGTTATGCTTGAGGACACCGGGTTTCTTGAATACTACTTATCGGAGCACCCAAGAAGATTAGGTGAGAGTTACGAGTTCGTGACCAGCATTCTGGACCAGCTAGGGATAAATTATCTCAGAGGCGGAAATTCCGGGTTCTTCGTATGGGTTGATCTAAGCTGTGCCTTGGAAAAGCCGCTTGATGGGGAGTTTGGAGATGAAGAAGATATGAGATTGGCCCACAAATTAATGAAATCCGGTGTCCACATGGCCTCTGGAATTGGTTATCTGGCCGAAAAACGTGGATGGTATAGGTAAGTTCCATGGGCACATCTCTTGAATCCGCGCCAGGAGATACGTACTTATCAATGACTCTAGAATGACATTTACACAACCAAGAAAATTGGTACTAATTGGTCTCGAAAAATTGATGAAGATGCTTAAAGGTCCAGACTTCAATCTTTCAAAGGAGATCTCGGTTGATTGCTGGGAAGAACTTGGAAATTCGAAACCCTATTAAAATGGTAGCTGACTATCAGATTGATGCGTCTTTGAATCTGTATCAAGCACTGGAGGAGTATAGAGTACGATAGAAGATAGAAAAGCTCCATTTGAAATCTATAGGCTGTGCTGGTGCAATTGATAGGCGGAACTCATGTGATACTTAATTCGGCGAGCTATGGCCATATATGGCAACCATAGTGCCGCCTATTGATTGGAATTTAGTGCCCTGTACCCTTGTTAATCATGCGAATCAGTACTTGTGGACGTAAAAAAAGCCCTTGGGCAGTATTGTTCAAGCTATAAATTGGGCCCTCGGCCCCTTCTTGTTGACCCTATGCGAAATCCAAGAATCAAAGCCTAATAGAAATTCCCTACAATCCACAGCAGTCCAAAGCTCTAGCTTATACCCAGCCACACGGACGAATCTCGCCCAATGCACATCATGGACTGGGCAAGTCCCGTAGTAGCATTGCCTCTTGCTACAGTTGCAATATCTTTTGTCCTCATCAGGATTATCGGTCGTAAGATATACAGCAGCTTCCTTTACAAGGATGTAAGACCCAAACCGGTTCAACTACGCAGACCTGAAGAGCGGGGTCCCACGACTAAAACCCTGCCCACCATTACCACGGAGTATGACGCTGCAACGACAGCTTCAATGCAACTTCACAAGGAACTATATTACAAGCTCCAACACCTTGAGGATTATCCTGAAATACTACCAACGGCGAGAGATACTTTGATTTCGCTGTTATCGGAAACCTTAGAGAATGCCTCAAAGACCCCAGATGAGGGTATTTTGTCAATTCAGGAGTATTCACGGGAAGTGTTGATCCAGTTTCAACGCAAGGAAGATGAGAAAGTAATGGAATTGTTCGAGCAATACTTGGGTAGGAGAAAGGCGAAAGAGCCTAGGGAAATGTTCATTACGAAAGAAGAAGCCCATTGGTGGCTAGCGCAAAGTTCTCCTGTCAAGTATGTTGATGGCTCTTGGTTAGGGCACATCAACAAAGTCACAACCCCATTTGGTCTCCGCCGGATAACGAAAAATGCATGGCAAGTACTATCGGAAGAGTTGGGCGACGGGGATCTGGAGAAGAATCATGTTCACCTCTACCGCCAGCTAATGAAGACGGTTGAGCCTGGTTTGCCAAGTGGGGATGATCCGGACTATATACATCCTCGCCATCAACTCAACGAGCCTAGCGTTTGGAAGGCGGCTGTTGCGCAGCTCTTGATATCTCTATTTCCACATCAATTTCTGCCCGAGATAATGGGCTTCAATTTGCATTACGAGGCCATTGCATTAGAAACACTCAAGGTCTCTAGAGAGCTGAAGGAGCTTGGCATTGACCCTTACTATTTTATTCTTCATATCTCGATCGACAATGCGGATTCTGGACATACAGCAATGGCCCTTGAAAGTGCAATGGAATACATTGAGCTAGTGCGACAGAGAGAGGGCGACGTTGTGGCACATCAAACCTGGAAGCGCGTTCAAGCCGGTTATATCCTATCAAAGGGCCTTCCTACAGCCCCTGTTCACCCCAACTTCAGAAAGCCATCCCCGGTCTCTCTTCAGCGCAAGGGCAAGTTTCCTCGTAACGAACTTGAGGCCGAGGTCATACGAATATTCAAAGCTAAGGCTGCGGTGTCCCAAAAGATACACTGCAACAGTAGGACCCGATTTGGAGAGCATACAATCACTGAATGGCTTGAACCAACTATTCTCGAGTCGGAAGTTAACCAAATGGAATTTCTGGATGCTCTGAGCAATACCAAGCCTTGGATCTACAAGGGTGACAGCAGCAGGAGTAGATTTATGAAAGAGCTCTCTTGGAAAGGCAGGATGTTTGGTTCCTTTACACAGTCGGAAGTCTACACGATACAGCAATGGATCGATTCACTGGGTCGAGGCGAAGGAAATATAGATACCAAATTCTATTGGAAGTTTATCAATAACCCAGAGATAACTTCTTACAAAGCCTTCAGAAACTACGACATTTGTGTCAACCATCCGGTTTTCATATCAATCCCCGAGAAAGGCTTAGAAAAGCTATTACCATCGGCTTCCTGCCTACCCAGGACTCTCGGTATTGATTCTAGTGCCGTTTTTAACCTGGAAAAACTTATTCCTCTCTGGTTTGCTCATCCATGTCTCCTGGAACAATTTGTTTGTGTTCCTGCCAAAACCACGACATCTATAGGATGTTGTATTATTCGAGTACTACGTGCCCAATACGGGTTCGACCCCGAGGATTCCACTGTTGCTGGTATGGACGAAGTTCGTCGACCTGAGAGCACTGGATTGGTTGATCTGGGACTTGAAATCGTTCAACGATCTGGATTTACGCAGCCCAGAAGTCTGAAGCAGGTCTTAGATACCTGGAAATCGGAATTCGGACTTTTGATGCTGCATTTGTCCAAGCGTCCGATTAGAAATGCTGGGTTACTGCTAGGACTCACTATGGCGTTCATCGATTTGCATGACGCCGTATCTTTATCGTCCACATTGATTTCGGCTGAAAGTCGACGCGCTTTGAGAGAAATGGCTAAAAGGGAGAGAGATAATTTGGATATCTGCCTTCGGGATCTTCAAGCCACTCCTTCTCTCTTCGTGGATTTCTGTCGGGGATACCATTTGGGCAGGACAGAGATTGATAAATGCTGGGAGGGAAAGGTTAACACATAGCAGCTTGAGACTGGAATTAAATGATCACCTCAAAAATGACTATATTAAAGTCCCAAGTCTATAGATCTGGTGGGTTTAATTTAGTCGACGCAGCTTTGGCAAGAGCAGCAGGAGACGACTTGGGCGATCATATACAACTTAATATCGTCCTTATTCCGAAACCGTTCAAGCGAAAATTTCGTCAAGTTTAGTATGAAATCATCATTAGTTAGTTTCTTCGACTCTCAGTCAATTTATTCTCAACCTACCGAGCCTTTCTATCCCAGCCGTTGCTATTTTAGTTTTATTTGCATATAAATATTTAGACATTTGCGGCTTTGTAGGATTTACTAAAGTATTATCAACTCGGTACGCAGCAGTTCAGAAAACTATGCCACTAAGTATTCCAGGACTTAGAAGGCTAGGACAGGCTAACTATGTCAAGCTTGATAGCTACAGCACTGCTTATCAAAACCATACAGAATGAGCTAAAGACGTTTCTGAATATTGGTTTTCTACATCAAGTCCCTACAATGACATAATATCACCTTAAATGACAGTATAAGCAGTCTCGGCACCAGTGTAAGTGTGGTCCGGAGCTCTCTCTAAACCCAACGCATGCATATAAGTGGTTCTTCGAGGCTACGCATCAACACCCAAAGTTTATCTCTCTAGATCTTAGAAGCGCTCAAGTACCCCGAGGCCAATGGCTATACTTAGTTGACATCGAACGGTGGTTCTTTTTCAGCTGCTCCATAGCTTTGACATAAGTAAAGGGGTTAATGGTTTATTCGCCAATCTTTGCTATGTCAGATAGAACCGGATACTATAACCCAAATAATGTTCTAAATCTAATGTTCGATCAACTTGATGAAGGAAACTGCATATATATCAGCATACACGAATCTGATCTCGCAAGCCATCGGCGTCGAGAAAGGGCTTCCCTGCAATGTAAACCTTGCAGTGGCCTGATTTCTTTCGAGCACCATTTCCAGCTGGTTCTGCGCGCGTGCATGCATAAATGGCATCAACACATTTATGGGTTCGAAGGAGCAGGGATAATGGCGGTGGCTGCAGGAAGCTTATCACTAACTATTGTCTCAAAAGAATCTCGGGTTTTTTCCGCGTTCCGATTAGCGGACTTGGCACGGGAAATCTAACTCAAGGAGAACCTATGAAATGTTACACTAGCCATTCTCCGAAAGAGACACTGAATTATTGGCTTATGGATATCGGACTCGGCTGCATACCAATGCCACGACTACATTCGAATGGAGAATCTCGACTAGTCTAGTTTCAAGGCGGGTGCAGTTGAGATAATGGTCAGTGCACAGTGAATTGTTTGAGCTGTCAGGGATTCAGCTGCATACTGGTCACAAGGGCCGGAACTTCTTGAAGCATTCTGAGCTACTCTAAACTCTACGAATAGAGACAAAAATTCGAGACGACAAGATAGAACATTCGAGACGACATCTCCCAGTCAAGAATGCAGGAAAATTCTCATTCATTGCATATATTAGCGAGGGATTGAATCACAGTTCCCCCACGCCTTGTGAGCATAGAATGTCGACTCGGGCTGTCATGTACATAACCAACTTGATGGAAACCCTTTGGTTGACTCCACAACGGAATTTGGCATATTATTTGTGCATATCCTTTAAAAGCACGGCTACCCCACGTAATTGCAACTTGTATGGCTTCCCAGTAGCATGTTTTATCGACACAACACAAAATCAGAAAGTTAGCGACCGGTTCACTAAACGTATCGTACCTGCTGTGCGCATGTGCGCGGTCTTGCCAATATGGAAAATCTTCCGATCACTTCTATCTTACACAATGCTAGCCAAGTCTACCAGAGCCGCCTTGCGGGAAGTATTTACGCCCAAGCAATGAACATTGTAGAGGAGAGGCGAAGCGAGACAATTCTGTGTTTTCTCCTTCTTCTGATAGTTCCAGTCTACGGTTTATACCATTACAGAAAACCTTATGTGAGCGGCATCCGGCCAACTATTCAATTAAGAATTTTATCTTTCATAATGCA
This sequence comes from Arthrobotrys iridis, assembly GCA_036971165.1. NCBI lineage: Eukaryota > Fungi > Ascomycota > Orbiliomycetes > Orbiliales > Orbiliaceae > Arthrobotrys > Arthrobotrys iridis. Next base: position 148,709 of record JAJTTS010000019.1, on the reverse strand, counting down.
TGCTTGGGCTCTAATGTACACAATGTACAATATGCAAACGACAGGTTGATCTCCCGCACGTCGGTGTCCCACCAGGTTTGTTTGGATCCTGGAGGGCTGGATATAATTACCTTACAAATTCGCAACAAATAATCTGGGAGGGCTACACGAAGGCAAGTTTAACTTCGGGACCGGGAGTTGGCCTGACGAGTGTATTAGGTCTATGTGGTATTAACTATGGCGATGTTTATAGTACGCTCCTGAAGGCAAAGCATTTGTGGTATCTACCCCACCGCGGTACATGGTTTTCCTGACCGATCCGGAACAAATTGCAGAACTCGGCCATGTATCAGATGATGATATCGGCTTCTACGAAGCACTCAACGAGGTCTTTATCTAATAAGCCCCAAGCTACCCTATCTAGCATGCTGGCTTTATGCATCGGCAAAGCCAAAACTGACAGGAATTTGGAAGAATAGAAACATAAGCATTACATGATGGCGGAGCCCAGCTTGGGCGACTACGTAAACACGTATCATGTCGATATTATCAAGCAAAAACTGACACCTAGAATGGGAGCTATGCTACCCGAGATCAGATCGGAAGGCGACATGGCTTGGAGGGAGTATCTGAAGGTGGGCGACGGTGTGTAAACTTTTTTCTAACATTTCATTCGCTACCTTTGGCTAAAAGAGTTTCCTATCAGATTGGACACGGGTGAAGGTTTGGGATATTATCCTTCAAGTTGTTTCTAGGTATTACTATCTCTAATAACAACACTCTGAACTCTGGGATAAGATAACTAATTAACGAAAACATATAGATCTGCGAATCGTTGTTTTGGTATGTAACCCAGCTTTTGAAATTAAATGATGCAAGCACTGACTTAAAATATTCGAACTTAAGTGGGCGCACCTCTATGTAGAAACCAAAAGTTATTGGACATCATGAGCGCCTATGCCGTAAAGATTATGGAGGCCGCATTTTTCGTCGATCTTGCGCCATGGTTCCTTCAACGGCTTGTCGCATGGTATATTGTAACACGCCATCGCCTACCAGAACAGGCAATGGAGATTCTGGGCCCTGTTTTCGACGAACGAAGGCGGATGCAGAAAGATTGCGAGAAAGAACGCTGGGAATCCGAAAAACCGAATGACGCTATACAGTGGGCACTAGATGCGGCGGCAAAAAAGTCAAAAGAGCAACAAACCAATAAGCAACTGTCTTGGAGACTAATTTGGATCAACTTTGGTGCGATTCACACAACTTCGATGGTATGTAACCGCTACCCGGGAATTTTCATTTGCAAGTAGATATAAGCGGCTAAATTCTAACAATCTGAGCGATCGGCAAAATTTACTTAGTCTACCATGCATATTCTTTACGACTTGACTGCTCATCCAGAATACATCCCCCCACTACGCGAAGAGATAATTTGGGCCTTGGATACCTACGGTGGGTTTACTAAAGATGCCCTCAACAACATGATCAAGCTGGATTCTTGTTTGAAAGAATCTCAACGTTACAATACAGTCGTCTCTATTATTATGTCCCGCATTACCAAGCGTGATTATACCTTCAGGTCTGGCAGAGCGCCGCTCAAAGTACCAAAGGGTACTTTTATTACTGTCCCAGCAACTGCCACACATCTATCTGAGAAGATTTATGGACCCGACGCACTTGAGTGGAAAGGCTTTCGATTTTCCGATATCCGCGAGAAATGCGACAAGGAGGCATCGGGAAAGCACCAAGCAGCCGCAACAAGCAGTAGTTATCTCGCATTCAGCCATGGTCGACATGTATGTACGGGGAGGTTTTTCGCTGTTTATCAGTTGAAGATGCTTCTGATTTATGTTCTGTTGAGATACGATATTCGACTGCCACCTAATCTTGACGGGAAAAGACCAGAAAACACATACGTTGGAGGGAGGAGATCGGCAGATATTGATGGAGAGTTGGAATTTAAGTTAAGAGAAGAGTGGGAAGAGTTGAAGGGCAGATGGGGCGGTTTGGATACGGAGATCTGAAGCAATGAAGCTATGAGCCAAGGCAGTATTTTCGTAGGACTCTTGCCGGTCCAAAATCCTTGTAACAACAAACTTACCATGCGGTCTCGAAAAGTTTAATATTGGATTGAAGACGTAACCTTGTCAAAGGGAAAGAGTGAGTGCCATGATAAGCAAAAATGACTTCTGTTAAGAAGTGGTGGGATTAGATCTAGAAGCCGGGTAGCCTTACGCCGACCCGTTAGTGTTAGAAAACCAGGACGAACGAATAGGAGATATATGGCTGAAACTTCCAGGTGTATATAGAAAACCACGAAGCAGAAGCCGGCCAAATCAAATAACCACTTGCCCCAACGCTATAGAAATAATCATAGTGGGAATCGATCTTTGGGAGAGAAGAGAGCTGCTAAGGGGTCCCAGATAAAGTGTGTTCTATCCACTGACAACTCTCATTTCTTTTGAGCCATTTACAGCACCATATATGGAATACCTAGAATATCCATGACTTTGAGGTTCAAAAATCTGGATCAAATCGGCAGTTGATGGGGTTGGGTCGCACACACGAAGGTAAAGCCAGGGCTCTGGGATTATCGTTAGAAGTGGAGGTCCGAGCGTAGGTTCAAATCAGATGCTTGGCGCTCTCAAGTTTGCAACAAATTCCCACAAAAGCATTAGAAAAAGACCGTTTCAGGAGCGCAAGGACGGAGACCAAACCGGAAAAATGAATATTCTCGTTCGTTTACATCGACCCGCGCAAAATGCACAATTTATCTCATGAAATCTTGGAATTCGCCAAGTGACAATAAATTCAAAGCCTCCAAATGTCTTCATCTTTGTGGGGACAGGATCTTGAAAGCTGGTGGGCCTATGACTTTGGGTTCTGTCATCAAAGTCTGTGCTGAGCTAGGAGATCGGGGTCCCCTGGGTCTCGCAGCAAGGGGTCTGAGACCATTATCTATCTGGTTTTGGAAATAACAAAATGCTCGCTTCGTCTTCATCGGGGCGGCCGGAGAGATCGAAAATCGCTCTGTGCTCAGCCAGAGTGCTCGATAGCTTCTAATCACCATGGTTCAGATATAGGCCCGTTAGAGAGCGGACTCAATGAAGGGTAACATGAACAGAAGTGGGTCCGGATGGCCAACGCGAATCCGTGCAAATCCCCGCTAAACTACGGACGGCCTAGCAAGAAAAATTGGCTTCAGCTTCAGTTTTCCTGGGAAGGCGAGAGGGTAAATATTTAGTCTTCCTTCCAGTCCATTCTTCGTTTTCCTCTCAAAAATCATTCCTACTTTCAATATCTGTATCTCGACCAGCGACACCGGTTCGAAAGCTTTGCGGAAAGTTCGCGTATCAGCTTAACTTCTTGCCAGATTATGTTCCGCCAAACTTGTCATTAAGAGGCTGTCGTGGAAGGGAGGGGGGAATTCGCTTCTCGATTCCGACAATTTGGTACCGAGCCCGAAGAGAATTGAGGTGGCCGAATACCAGGGCAGGCGTATACTAGGACCAAGAAAGGACTGACTACGAACACGTTGTATACGATAAATGCCGGCTCATGATGCGTGGTCCGCCACACCCTCAAACAGACCAAGATAGGGAATACCTTCGCACTCTGTTTCCCTACTTCAAAGCTAAAGGCCTTCCCGAAGATTTTCAATTCCCCTTGGCTTTTGAACATAATCCACCCTACGTTCCACCCAACAACGCATTTTATTGCTTCGTAACAGCGGTAGTACTATGCGGGCTCACGACGATAATCGTGATTCTTCGTTTGTGGGTTAGATCCCGTCGCGGATTCGGCACAGATGACTGGGTGATGCTGGCGTCATTTGTAAGTCGACGAATCACTCATCATTTGAGTGTGAATTTCGCAGCTAAATTTCTTGATACTCATTTTTTAGTTCTTTTACTGCTGTTTCAATGTTGTCAACACCTATTGTAAGTAGAGCCTCAAGGATGCAGATGCAGCCACAGCCGCATGTTACATGTTGACCGCGATTCTAATTCATCGGGTCTGTTGTAGCGCTTTTTGGCACGGGCCTCGGATATCATCTCTACGACAACTCGATACAGGATGTCCGAGGTTATTTGATTGTAAGTTGCTTAATATTTTGGTTGACGGCCAGCCAGAAAAACTTCCCGATGCTAAGAGACTATTAGGTCCTAATTTTATACATCACGTTCTTATGGTTCACTGTCAACCTCACTAGATGCTCGTTATTGCATCTTTTTCTTCGACTTCAACACTTGCAGTCTCCTGGGCAAGTGCGATATATTCGCACCGTCCTCATATTCTCATATATATTCGCTCCAATAACGGTAATCTCCTGCTGGTTAGAATGCGGACTCCCAATCAGCAATCTCTTCGAAATAAAATATTACATGGACGGCACATGTGTGGGAGCGAGATCGATGGCGTTCTACGGACCCTTTGTCGCCACTAACGTTGCACTGGACGCTCTGACATTCCTCCCTCCAATATACATTTTGTTCAAAACGCCGTTGGCCCCAAAGAAGAAATTCAACTTGATTTTCCTACTCTTTCTTGGTATCATAACAATGGTTATTGGTGCGGTTCGATTGTTCGTCTTCTACCAATGGATGCTGGATTCATATGACGTAACCTGGAACGCGATTGCACTTGCACTGGGTGGCATAATTGAAGTTAGCGTCGCCGCTATAATCGCCTGTCTTCCAGCACTCAACCAAACGTTTATTGGTTTTTATTACAGGATGACTCGACGCGAAACGCCGCGAGCCAACATAAGATCGATCAGTTTTGGATTAATAACATCCTTGTTCGAACGAGCACAAGTTCCCAACAAGCCTCCTAAGCCTTCTAAATATTCGAGTAACACCACAGCTGTAATGGAAAACGGCCATACCGCAACAACAGACTACGTTGAACTTGAAAGCTCTGGATCGGGCAGGCTGGAAGCGCTGGGATATTATGTTTCTCGTCAGGAAGTTAGCAACGAATCTCTCTCGGATCAACTCCATGACTTCCCCTATTTTTTGGAGAGAGAACCGGCACCAGACTTAGAACTACAGGCGGATGAAGCCACCGATAACTTTTCAACAATTTCGATACCTAAACGAGCAAAAGTACATTTTTCAACTAGAAGACCGTCCTCGCCAACGATTTCTGGAGCTGCAGGCTGCAGTGGCTTTTGAGGTATTAGAGGCGGCGTACGAGGGTAACTCCCAAGATTATTTACCTTTTTCTTTTTTCCTTTTTTATTTTCCCCTGTTTTGAACGGCGTTGAAGGTTGGGCACCTTGATTATAAGTTCTGGACTCGACTTTTAGCGGTGGTTTTGTTTTGTTGCTATATCATTTTAAACTGGTTCGAGAGCATTTGTTCAGTTCTTGTGTCTTTTCTAACATTGTTGATGCTATCAGCGAACGGTGATGAATAATCGAATGGCCGAGAAGGAATGAACAATAAATTTATACAATATGGTCACATCTTCTTATGCATCACATATTTCTTGGTTTGCACAGAGGGGTGCTAGGAATACCCTAACAATTTTGAACGGTTCAGTCCTATGGTGAGGCCTCACAACCGTGTGGATGCTATATAGCCATCAGACAGGATGTGAAAAATGAATTTTGTAATGAGTTGATTGATATCGGCGCTTATAGGACCGAATCAATGTCGTCTTCACGCTGACATTCTAAATAGTTATAATCTATTCTCACATGCCCTCAATTCGCCTAAGGTTACTTCCTGAGCCGCCCTCTAATCGATGCCAGCCTCAAGCCCAATACTAAGGTTCATGGCGTATTCTTCCCGTAAGAACCCGTACACTGCGTCGGGCCCCTGTGCCGTCGGCTAGCCCTTCAACTCAGTCTCATATACTATCCTCAAATAGCTATATACTGGGAAGAATCAGAATTTATGTGCTTTTTTCCTTCTTTTTCTTTCGGCTCTATGAATGGGATACCATATTATACAGCTACAGTCCAAAGTTCCTGAATCCTGTTTCCATATTAGGTTGATCCCTTAGTGACAGATGTCACTTCCTCCACGGATCGTTGAATTTAATTAATATTTGACAGAGCATTTGATGTTCTTTTGGCCCAATCCGTTTCCGTTTCCATATCCTGATGAACCCTACTCGGTATTGATTATTCCTTTTCTTGAAAAATTATCAAAACCAAAAACCGGCCTGTGGCTCATTTGCAGAAATCTCGTTCGTCAACTGAGCACCAAATAAGTTCATGATGCATATACATTTTTAAATATTTCCGATACATAATCGCCTGCGTGGGAACGCGCGGGGAAAAAAAAAAAGAAAATTTAAATATTAAAAACTCTTTTTTTTCAGTAGCCTGTTAATGCATTCTAGAATTCTCTATTTTATCCATAAAAAGGAAAATTGACATCATATCTGTACGGTGTATATACGATACCTAGATCCTAGAATTTATGCAATAATATAGAACTCCAAATGTTCAGATCAATCAATAACTCTTGACTTGGAGATCAGATTCTTCTAGATTATCAATCCAGCGCTGGCTGAATAAATTTTGGAGCTTCACCACTGCTTTCTAACGACCTTCCCCCCCTCGTTAGGTGGGTTAGTGGTCGTCGTCGCCAGGTAGACGATCACACCTAATTCAATCAATGACTGACGTATTTAAGTGCGCAAGAATCTATTATTTTGATATAGTCTCAACCACGCACGATGGAAGAAAGTAAGAAACAGTGCGGGTTTAAGAAAATCCGAACATCTGTGGCTCCTAATGTGCCAACCACTCCTAAATTGCCTTTTTATATTATCGTAGCTTCATGCGGTATTCGACCAAGCAATCAATTTGCGATTCTCTGCGAATATGAAGAGAAAGACTCGGTTCAAAAGGAGTGCGTCCCGTTGATTGGACGTTGACGCGTTGTCTAAAATCCTAGTATTAAGGGCTGTTAGAGCAAAATTCAAGCTTTAGTCAGTGTGCAGATTTCTTCCGTGAAAGCAGATAGATAGCTAGTACAACGAAAACCATCTGAGAAATGAATTCACCGGTAGATATTCACGACATATCGGATGGTTCCTTTTTAAAGAAGTAAATAAAGAAAGCCCATGCGGCGCTATAGCTGCCTTTGTACCAACGAGGCTACTTTTAAAGTATCTAGCTTTTTAATATTTAGTCGATGACTTAAAATCAACCCAAAATCGATCGTCTGCTTGAAATCCCCCCAAATTGTCCACATCCGGTGTTCTTTCCTGTGACCTGGAATGACAACCGGAACCAGTGATTCAATTCAGGCAACGTTAACATTGGAATCATGGTAATCCAATTCGTGGTAGGGTAACCGCAGGCGAGTGGTAGGTCTCGAGGTTATCATAGCTGTCGCTAGCTGAAGTTAGTAGTGCTGACAGGATTAGTTGCGTGCGAGCTTTTGTTTTTGGTTGGTTCGGGCTGTATTGTATTGTATTGGTATTGAATTACAACACCTCCCCTTTGCCTTACGGCTGTTGGATGGCAATCCTTCTCCGGTCACGGTACCAACCAAGTTAGGATTGAATAACAGCTTCAATATGATTGATCCGATAAAATCACTTGGCTCCAGCAACACTTTGCAGCAATGGATAAACATCCTTCTATTAGAGAGTCTACAGTGTTTTGTGAATATAGAAGTGTAAAAAAAGGTATATATCAGATTCAATCATAATGCCAAAGAATAAATGATATATTATTGATATTGTGAGAATAATATATATTTGTCAAAATAGTAGATTTGCTAGCAGATTCACTAGCTGGTTTACTAGTGGTTCATATTTAGTTACTGTTAGATTCAATAGCTGGTTTAAAGGCGGGTTTACTAGCTGATTTACTGGCTGGTTCACTAAGTGATTTACCGGCATTCGTGAATATCATACTATTTAGTGCCTATTATCAATATTCATGAATCTGGCAGTAAATCTAATAATTTTATTTAGATTGTTAGCTGGCATTAAAACATTAAAACTCTAAAACGACAAACTGAAATGGCACACACCTGTGTCACTATGACCTAGGTACAACTACTAGATTCTTTCCGTAACCCGTATTCCCTCGGGATTTGTTAGCTAAAGTAATAACGGCAGGCCTGTGGGTTGTTGCATATATGCATAACCGTGTGTTGGCCGTTCCGCATTACCCGGCATGGCAGCTTCGAGGCTAGCCTTGTGGGTCCCGTTCGGGCGTTTGCTTATGCGGATGACGTAAATTCATGCGAGAGCATCCAACGTCACTTAATTCATTGAACCAGTGAATTCACCATATTATATTGTAATTTAATGTAGGCAGCAAGAGAGATTTTAGAAACAACTGAGATTCATATTTTATATTTGATGCCCGGCCCATACTTATATCTAGCTATCAAGGGCGGCCAACTCTTCTTCACTAGGCAAGGGTATAGGGAACGAACTGAAACATGTTAAAGAATGACTCGAAAGCAAACAAAGGAAACAGAAATACAGATTCTACTACTACAATTTCCCCCCCCAGCTTTTTTGACGATTGGATAGAAATATAATTTGAGTACTCGAGGTGTTTTCAATGGCCCTGCAAAAATGGTTGTCGATGCTATTGCAGGCAAGAACTCAGAAAAAGCTTCTAGTTATGGCGTTTACCTGCCAATGATGTCGACGATCAAGTTTCCGTTGCCGAAAGCAGCGTTGCTACCTAATTGATTTTAAAAATCACTTTTTAGTTTCCTGAAGACCGATGGGAATAGAAAAAATCGGAAAGCGTTCTTACCAGCGACACGGTTGTTGGAGATACAGTTGTTGAGAACCCAGGCACCACCGAGAGCGGCGTCACGGCTAGAATATCATTGTTTAGCAAAGCACAAGAGTATACTGTTATCCGGCTCTATGCGGTATACTTACCAAGAAGAAGAGGAGAAGGCGTTGTTCATGGTTCTGGCGTCCCAGGCACAGCCTCCCATCTTGCACATCTGGACCCTTCCTTGGACCTCGCACCTATTACCACCGATGCTGTTCAAGTAGTTGTAGCAGGCACGAGCATCGTTAACGGTGCATCGGGGCTCGCCCCAGCAGCGTGGCTCGTAGCGCTTCTGAAGCATCTCTCGGGCAATGAGAGGCTCGAGTTCTATATCGCGAAGTTAGTCAGGCCGGGGAAACAATGGGGACACAAAAGGAGCTGTCATACGTGGGACAGGCTTGGTCAAATCAGCGTTGGTGAGGCCAAGCTCCTCAATGGTTGGGTAGCCAGGAGCAACCTCGATCTTGTGGACATAGTCAACTTCAGCGGGAGCTGGAGCGGCGATAGCAGCTCCGAAAAAGCTGAGAACAGCGGTGAGAGCGACGACGTTCTTGGTGAATGCAACCATTTTGATCGATTGAGGAAAGTTTACAAAAGATTGTAAAGGTAATGAGGAATATATAAGATAGGAGATTGTTGATCTGTAGATAACTGTTGATGCTGGAGAATGCTTGATGCTGATGATGAAAGAAGAAGATAAAATGATGAACCTTCACCCCTTTATATACTTATCTCGAGCACTGTTTCTCATCTCAACTATCCACCAGCACCTCTAAGCCTCTGAGCTCCTCAATCAAAATCGATGATCCCAAGAAGAAGCTCTCGTCGTCAATTTTTCGATTACTCAATCCTCCGATCCGGCTGTTCATGGTGGCAGCGATCAACTGTAAGATTTTGGCATCAATTGACGCATCGAACCTCGAGCTCGGGAATGCGATATCCACTGGAGGCTGTAGAGGCTGTAGAGGCTAATTGATTCCGATGCGAAGGAGTTCCGGATTACGAATAGCGTGCGCTGCCTCTTTCACGAGGTTACACCTACACGGTGGGAGACACATGGATTGGACGGAGGCTTTAGGCTTACTAGCTAAGAAAATTTCCACCAGCATTCCAGCGCTATAAGCAAACCTTAAAATTTTCGAATACGAGGATCGGTATAGTTCTATTGGGCTCAACTCTAAACTGCTCCTATGTTGCCTAGATAATGAGCCTCCGATACCAGGATAGTGCCAGCATGTCGGGCAAGAGTTCCTGCTACAAAGTATACTGACTTTACGATGACCCCTTTCCTTGTATACTTGTAATATAATGCCAATTGGCCAAGCGCTGTCAACTAATAAAACTTTCACATAAGCGTAAAGTGCAATGCAGATGTTGTATTCAGGGAGCTCATGATTATATAAACTTCATCCAAGCATTTATTAGTCTTCTATCGAGATTAAGGTGAGCAGAATGTTATATGCAGGCTGTGACCGAAAAAAGCCTCAGTCTGAATATATTGATATTGTCCAAAAAGAATTGCCCAGTGGTCGCAATCTGGGGTATGCATATAAGATATTCTAAGCCGCAGCGTGAGTTACATCGCATGCCATCGTTCGCACTCCGTGCTTATGACATCCTTTCCGATCCCCGGATAAAGCTCCCAATATGCCGACCTCCGACCTTCCAGATCTAGATTTAGCTAATTCCGACCGAGCTTCGCCTACCACCCGTCCTCCCGTCTTACATATAGCTAACCAATTGGAGTCGTTCCAGCGCAAAGTAGGTTTTGGTCCTGTATCAGAATTTTCTCCGGATCTGACTCGGTCATGTCCGAACCAATACCTGATGACGGTGTTTCACGCATGCCGTTCAAGGGGCGCGAGAGAAATTCTCCGTGTACAGGGCTAACTACGTGATACTGGCGTGTCATGTTTCCGTTTATCCATATTAGTGGCTCCGTAGGGCTCTTGGTATAGTCTTGGTCAGATTAAACATCTCAGAGAGGACTGAGCGCATGCTGTGTAACCGAGAATAGTACTTGGCTTCCATAATCCAACAGCTTACCCTTGTCTTTGTTGTGTTGTACTACCAACCAATATGCACCTTCCCCAGACTTTCTACGCCTTCCCTAGTCTCGGTCCCACACCTTCCCCATGCTAGTGTAGGATAAAGTTTTGGTTCACACCCACACGTATATTTTCACAAGGCGGATTTGAGGCTATTGATTAAAAGTCTTGGAGCCTCTTCAGCACGGTGATGCGCTACAAAATATACATCACCAGCATTCGCCAGTATTGTGGGCGCAGTTTATTATTCCTTACCTGACTTCCCAGGCCCTTACTGCGTCAAAAAGACCTATTCTATCTTGCTAACCGGTCGATTATTCTCGCAATGATGGTCTTGGAAACGATTTATATTGCTCCTCATATACTATCCAACAATCAGATGATCATGCTCCTGCTCTGGCGGTAACTACTCAACATCAAGACTCGTCGATTTGATTAGTGATACCTCGGCAGTCCCGTTCTTCAGCCATGGCCTCAGAGTCCGAGAAAGGCTCAATCAAGCACTCATCGAGGACGTTACTCGTCAGGCTACAATTTTAACCTCGTAAACATCTAGGAGCCTTGCGATAGTGCTTACGCTGAGCTCTCCAACGGCAGAGCCGTGGAATTATCTCCATGATCAGGAGCTCTATTGCCAGTACACCCATGATTTCGCGAGCAGCGAACGAGCGTGATACCGACATACCGTTCAAGCTAGAATCTGTAAGACGCGTGAGCGCAAATTTCGTGGATACAATATAGCAGGCGTTATTGACCACGTTGGGATTTTTGGCTACTCTTTTGGTTGGCAATTGTCACCCGTCACAATGTTACAGACACAGGAGATCATCGCAGGGAGCAACATGGGCGGTACGAATGGAACAAATCTCAACCAATTGCTCAGATGCGGATTCCCGCTCATTCTTCGACCCGCAAACTAACCCTAATAATATCCCCAGAGCTTTACGCTAGGCTAGTAGTGATGGAGAAAACGAAATAGCAACAATGAAAACACAGACAGGGTTGCGGCTCCGGTGGCTCACCTAATAATCAAAAGCAGCAGCCGCTTATCCTGATCAGATCTAACGTATCCAAATATTCCCGCACTAGATGCAAACGGCGGTAAACCCTAGAAACCGGTCTAACATAAATACGAACGTCATATTTTATTGTAATCTCACGACATGTCGACGGAGGCTAAGGTGGATGACGGAGATACAAAAAATGAGTTGTCTGCTAGCTACAGGACAACTGCAGCGTCCAGAATCACCAATATCATGTAAATTCGGAGAAATATCAGGCAGTTTATTTCTGTTAGATTTCGATTAGCCTAGTTCATGCAGGGGATCGGCGGGCGCGACGCCCGCGGAAACCGGTCAGGGCGTAGGCATGCGCAGTGTGACCAGGGATTAGCTGGTAGGCTTACTGGCTTACTAGGCTTGGAAGCCCAGGAAGTCACCTTTTTTTCCCCTGATGATTATTCGTTTTTAAAATTTACTTAATTTATTAACCTTAAAATTACCAAAAATATGATGGAGTTAGTAATTAGAATCAATATCTCTTTTCATACCAAGAGCACAACTGGTTTGTCCAGCCAAGCCTGGAATAAGACGCTCACTCCACCAACTCATACATAGAGTCGTAATTTGACCTTTAGAGCCTTTATTCTATGATATTGTGAACCGTCTATTCGAGGTAGCCTGTCAGATAGCTCGCCAACATCTGCCCCAGCCCGCAATAAGGCATCAATGATAGCAAAATTATCAACAGAAACTGTTGGATTCGCAATCGCTAGCATTAATGCTTTCGAGGCCTGCATATTAGGATTTGAGTTGGCATCTAGAAGTGCCTGCACCACCTCAGCACCTCGGTTATGCCTACACGCAATATCCAGTGCTCTCATGTCCCATGTCTCGTGAACTAGCCCCTCAGAATACATATACTGCCCATTAATTTCGCATTTGGCGTAATCTTTGGGCAGAAAATGTGTTTCGCGATCAATTTGTATCCCTTTAAAATCCAGGAGACCCCTAACGACTGTGATATTTTCTTCTAGAGCCGCCATAAACAAAGGTTTGAAGTCAGTACCATCTAATCTAATTTCATTGATATCAAGAGGTAAAATCAGCCTAGAGATTTCTATCGCATTTAGTACGGCCGCGGTATCAGGGTGGTGATGGGACGATATAAGTGATTTTAGAATACGGCCTCGGATATCGTGAGGATTAGGCAAAACTTCCACATCTATAAAGTAACGGTCCATCAGTAATTCGGCCAACATGATCTTCTTGATTATCATGAGTCTTTCATGCTAATATTAGAATGTGTCTAGAAAAATTGAGAGCACACTTACTGAGAACTACCGGTCTAGAATAAGAAAGCCCCCGTCCAGTAGTTAAAATTGAGATTAACTTTCTTTCGATCCGCATTCTAGGCCACCCCTCGAAAGCAACTTGTAGATAGGCTAAAACCCTACGATCGCGACTTTGATAACTCATAGGAAATTCCCAATTGGGGTTTCCGTCTTTGCCAAAGGAGATTCCTAGACTGAACTCTTCCAAGGGAAGGGTCGCCCAGTTCTCTGGTAGGGATTGCTTTAGCTGCCAATTTTCAGCAGATAGGGACCTGTTTTGAGCTTCTAATTTATTCATCAATGCCCACAGCCGTCGTTCTTCAGCAGACGAAGACTCGCGAGCGTTTCGACTCGTAAATAGCGTAAGTAAACCCGATCTAATGTGAGGGGTCTGGTGTTTATCTTTTTGGGCTTCATCTATGGTATTGTGTCGGGACTGAACCAAGGGCTGTATGTCTGGAGGACTAGAACCGTGTTTTGGCGATGCTTCAAGCTCGTGTGAGCAAGATTTGTATTGATCCGTTGTATTCGTTTCCCCTGCGACTAAAATACTATCCTCATATGGAGGGAGATTGAGGGGTTCGAAGCCACCCGGTGATCCAGTTGTTATATTTATATCTTTCCTTGAAATCTCTAGAGCAATTTTAATCCACCCGGAATCACCAAAGACTAGATCAACACCAGTGCTTTCCCACTGGCTTTCATAAAATGTTGCTTCTGCACTGTTGCTCGTTTTTTGCAATACTTCTGCCATGAGGAAGTACGCCAAGTTCAAATGGTGCTTGTACTCTTGCGCGCCTCTAATAAGTCGCTTGCAGTATTTCTTTGCAGCGACATAGTCATCGACCCTGATCGAGGCGACTGTCTTAGTAAGCAAAGCGATGAATCCACCACCCTTCGCGGTTTCAATGCCATCAAGGAGCTTAAGCGCACGACTTGGATATCCTTTGACGAGTTCGATAACAGCCGGTGTCGAATCTGCGATCGATTTGGCTGTTGGGAATGCTTTAAGGTCACATTTGGATAGAATTTTTGCGTGTTCTGCGGCACGGTCATATCTTTCAGTTTGCATAGCTTCATTCCATGCTGTAATATGGAATTCCGTTCGCTTTGCGGCAATTTCTCCAATGAGATGGCTATCCGAGTCCGAGTCTGAATCCTCAGATGTGTCAGTCTTGTATTCTTCCGGAAGGCCATCGGAGGGGCCTTTAGCGCTTTCCGGGATCTGGTATTTATGGCGAAAGGTCCCTTGCCAGCCGGTAGAGTCTACATGTGGGTTTTGGGTTGAATTCCCTTTTGAATTCGCTTTAGGTAACCCTGCAGCTCCCGAAGCCATTCCTTGTTTCCCAATGCGACTTTTTTCTGGCTTATTAAGGGATTCATGCCTCTTCGACGGCGCCTCCCCGTTTTCAAACCCGCGACTAATTCTCCCATTCGGCTCTAACTTCTCCGAGTTCTCATTCGCAAAACTGGGATCGCCCTTCGAAGCTGATTCGCTGATGTTCCTAGATTGGTGGCAGTATCTATCAGAGTGTTGCTTGTCTGCAGATTCCATACGTTCGCTGGTTGCAAGACTTTGTGTGAGCTCCGCCGAGGATAAAGCTGAGGACATGTTAAATTCCACTACCATATTTGATGTTCAGATTGCTAATTTCATGGGGCTAACACGACTCATGAAGGGATTTTTCAAGATGATGAACGAGAATTGAATAGGATACGGCATATATTACGTGGTGGTTGGTCTAATGACAGCCTTCTGATGCTGAAAACCTTCTGCCTTGTGAGGGGATGTCGGGCATTCTTGGCAAAGACATCAAGAGGACCAGCAAGCTTGATATTGAATTTGGGGCCTCTGTACTTTCGAGCGTGCTGTGAGCAAGAGAACCGGATCGTCAAGCGGGTAGTTCGAACGACTCGAGCTTAGCGGGATAAAGAAATCGAGTCAGTAGCAATGTATGATGTCTCGAGAGTGATTTGATATGAAGTGTCGAGATATGGGATGTCAGACTGTGCATACCATAGGTACAAAGATATTCCAACACAACAAGCCGGGTCCATCTGGTTTGACCAACCGAAGAAGACGAGAGGTCAACAACACATGAACTGAGGAGAGCCATCCACAGGATCGAAAGTGGAGCTAACTTTGTCTCGTTGTGACCAGCCGCTTGTTGGGCAGCTAACTTGGTTTGTTCTTTGAAGCTAGGATGAAGAAAAGAATATAAAGATACTGTGGGAATCTGTTATAAATGCGAAGCTAAGTTAGGTTTGGTTTAGCATCACCATCAACCTCTTAGGTCAATTCTGCATTATTAAGGTAATGAGATAAATTATATACTACAACGCCAGATCCAGATCCAGATCCAGAATATCTATCTACGAGGATGAAAATACCCCAGGAATGATTGGAGGTTTCATATTAGAATGGGTATAGGTACGAATTAGTATCATAATGACCGATTTCAACGGGGTTCGCTGAAAAACGCGGGCTGAATGTCATACGGTATGCTACGCGTATGTTACGAGACCTTGGACGTTGACATACGAGGGCGTCCGAGAGCTCCTGCCAGTGGTACGGCATCTGGAGCGTTTGCTTAGAAGTCTATCGAAGAGTGAATCCGCATACACCCGTGCGGTCGTCGATTCGACTTCCCTCCTAGTTGCGTACGCAGATTCTTCAGAATCCGGGCTAAAGTCAAGCTGAAATCTGCAGACCATTGGTACATCCGTCAATAGGCGGCCTGATATATATCTGTCAAGTCATTGGATTTCGTTGTCTAACTAGCATGTTGCGGGCAGATACAACGAGACAAGGCAGATACATTTTCGCCAAGTAAAAAACAAATATTTATTATTGTGTTGACCCAACCATCTGCAATTTGACTTCCATTCGCCCGACACGCAACGACACTTGCAATCGTTATCATACAAAAGACCATACCGAATCCCGCTTGGCAGGGCTAGTCCTATGTGTGTTTCAAGCAATTGCCCACTGATTATTCTATCACAGAGCCCCGATACATATCTGGGCTTGTAGTATTATAACCTTGAAAACAATCCCGCTCCCCCCCCCTTCAGTGAGCAAATTCGCGAGCCCTGTGGATGAAGAGATTGATCATTCTCTTCCTAAAGCTGTCGGGCTCGAGATGTGCAAGAGCAGTACTGTTGCCTTCAAAAACAATATTTTCGGGGTCCTCCTTCTTGTAAGTTGGCCACATCGGAATACCCGCAACTATTCTACTATTAGCAGGATCTCGAAGAACCATCTAATCATCTCAAACTTACCTCCGTGGTTGTTCGGAGTCAGGTCATTGACAAAGCTCAACAGCATGCGCGACATGAGAACGGCTTCCTGAACATATAGCTTCTGGCGTATCGCAGGCTGCAGATTGGCGACCTCAACTTGTCGCTTGACGCCATCCACGTTACCAAACCAATACGGCACATCCGAGGCGTGCTGCACACCCATCTGCCACGGGTGATCAGGTGTCAAAGTATCCCATCGATACGAATAAGCTGCGACTCCGCGCTCCGACCACGCACGAGCCGTCAATCTTTGGCCGGCGAGATAGAAAGCATCCGTGGCAATGGCACCTAGGCGTTCAAACTCAGAAAGGTAGGGCAACCCATATCGTTCGGGGTAGTTCTTGAGTGGGTAAAGTTTCTTGATCTCGGCAAGCGTATCGTTGGTGACCGTAGGTCCGGCATACAGAGCGATAGCTTGGTCAAACTGCTCTTCCGTTTCGACTCCATAAAAGCCGGTGGTAGGGTCCTGGATGAACAATCTGCCTTCATCGGTTGCGGATCCCACAATGATGGGTACCCGAACAAATCTGCCCCTCTTTAGTTGGACCGAACCGAACTCCTCGATCAGATCGCCGTCGACGACAGCGCGCCACACTGGATACGTCTTTTGTATGTAAGTAATGACCGGGGCAATGTATTCGTATGGTATTTGACGTAAGCAAGCCAAGGTATCCGGGGCAGCGCTACAACCGACAAAGTCAACAAAACCTGCATAAACATTATCGAGGTCGACCAGATCGCCGTATCGGCCGGAGTACAGAGCGCTAGCGCTGTCCATGATGGCCCCGCGGAAGAGCTTGTCGTCGCGACCGCCGTATGCGAGCATGTGAATACCGGAAGAAAACCCTCCTGCGGACTCGCCACCGATAACAACTTTTTTTGGATCTCCGCCAAAAGCCGCGATGTTTTCTTGGATCCAATGCAAAAGTAGTCGCTGATCACGGATGCCCAGATTCGTGACACCAGCCTTGTTAACAGCCGTTCCGCCTAGAAAGCCAAACGCGGAAAGTCTGTAATTAAAGGTGACACCGATGATGGGCTTCCCGAGTTTCACAGAGTTGTCGACTTGGAACGTAAAGTTATACAATGGATCGGAGCTCGCTCCCATAGTGTAGCCCCCGCCATAGATCCAGATGAACACTGGCAACTTCTTGTTCTCATACCCGGATGGACGGACAATGTTGACGCTAAGGCAGTCCTCGCTTTCGGGCAGATCAATCTTGTTATCCACACCAAAGCAGCGGTCGCCGTACGAACTGGCGTCAAATTCTCCCGACCAGACAGTGGACGGAGTTAGCGGCTTGGGAAGGTTGAAGCGCAGGTCACCAACCGGCGCCTGGGCGTATGGGATGCCGAGAAAATAATCTTGGTTGTATGCTGAGTTATGAGTTCCTCGAATCGTGCCATTGCGAATTGACACGACAGGCGCAGCCGCTCTATCATTGAGGGAACTGGCTTGAATTGGGTTGCTCGCAACAAGAGACAGGATGCCTGAGACGGCTGCAATGCGAGTGATGGCCTTCATTCTTGATTAGTACTTGAACTGGATTGATCCAGATAATGGCTGCTGGTCAATGCAAAGGGGTATCTCCAACTCTTTATATTTCTCGACCATATTGTCTGATCGCCCCGGAATGTGCTTTGTGACATACCTAGATTACCATTGACCTGGATGTGGGAACTCTACTATGTAGAAGCTCCGGCTACAAGGTTTAGCGGTGTGGAGTATTGGCTCATGTTCATAACTCGTGTTCAAGCCGTTCGTATCTCGATTTAGGCTCTGCCGGAAAGGCCTAGCGTCGGCAGTCCCACTATGAGTGGATATAATGCCTACTTGGTTGAGCTTGGACCATGCTGACCTACATTTACGCGAACGCAAGATGAAAAAAGCTCACAACATCTCAACTTCGAATATTTTACCACAAAAAGCTATGCAGTATAATTTTTGCTTTGAGGGATACAGAATTCTGCAAGGACCCGAGCGGCCCCCCCACAGGAGTCAATGTAGGCAAAGAGAGCGAGATCGTCGACCGTCCAGATTATACTTTGGTCAACCGGTCCTAAATCCGCGAATTTTTCTGGGGCATACTGTGTATTCTGTAAGAGAACATTAACTTTCTGAGATTCTGTGTTGCTGTTGTATCCGGAGTGTTCAAAAGTCAGCCTCGCAGGTTACCTTTGTTTGATATACGTGGGTCGCACATCGGATTCTATGATTCTGCAAGGGTACTTTAGCCGTAGGAAAGACCCGTCATACCAAAGACCACTTATTGTTATTAGTTTACGAGCCAAGAATGCCTTCCAGTTCGCCATGACTAGCATCTTCGTGGACTCGACTGTCTGAGTCTTTTCGGTCATGGCAGTCTCTCCTGTTCCTACGACGCTGTAAACATTGAGATGGCTAGCCGGGAAGCCTCAAGTAGAAAGTGTGGTCGGTCATTCAACGCTCCGCACTCGAACCTAATATACTTATCGAACAGGATCAGAGAGCGGTATCCGGTCGGGGCCGAAGGACTTGTGTGAGATGTCTGAGTTGAGACATCTTTCAACCTACTTTTACGTGGTTCTCCCAGTTCCCGTAGTCAAGTTCTTGTAGCCTCTCGCATCAAGCCTCGACAACATCCGCAGCCCGTTATTCCTAAGATCGCTTGAGGCTAGTTCCCAAGCATGTGTCTCGTCAAAATTTCCGTCTAACGATTTTTTAGTCATCTAATTTACTCTTCTTCAACTTCGATTATTCAAATTATATTCAAGATCCCTCCCTGATTTGTAGAAGTTTTCACTCTTTCTACACGTATGTCATCCTCGGAACTACCTACGTAGGTACTATGATGTGGATGGAAAACCGGACACAACCGTGGGAAAGGCTTCGACTACTAACCTAACTCCATAACGCTTGAAAAAGTCGCGGGTTGGGAAAATTCGTTGATCAAACTAAATTTCATAATGAAGGTAGACTGGCGCTAGTTCAGGCTGGGGTCTTTCACAACAATGGGTAAGCCTCCTATAGACCTGGTCGATCGATATCGCAATAGTTGTAATTACTAAATTGTCGGGGGGTATATGAATTTTTAATAACTGCCCTGCCTCTGGTAAGTAGGTCCAGCTTCGGGAGATAATCAACAGTATACGTAAATTACGTACCCCGGCGGAGAATTCGAGAGTTCAAAAAATGATTGCATTATGCTAACCTTAGAAGATAAAACAAAACAAGTGCTACATCAACTATTTAAATTAACAGAAAAAAATAATCGAAAATATCGAAATTCTGACCTAGCCGAGTCCCTGGAACGTGTTAGTGGTTCAAGAATCATGAAACCTTTGAGAGCTGAGAAGCGAGCCCATCCTCTAAAATGCTATAGGTTTCAACGATCCTGGGTTTGGGGATTCTTGTAATGGTATACTGTTACTGTGTTTTTCAAACTGGAATCAGGGGTGTTTCCACCAAGGTACAATGACCTTAGTTAATGATATCACTATACCCTCCACATCTGCGCATGCCTCCCTTGTGCTACTCTATTGCTCGATCCTAAGATCTGGCTCCGTATTCTATCCAGTCTTTCCCGATTCCTACTCCCGTCAGGAACGAGCTGAGCAGCTTGCTCAATACTTACGGATGCCTCTTCCAGGTCTTCTGGTTCATTCATGACCATAAATCGCATATAGTACTTCCACGCCATCTTCATCAACAGTATCCCATGCGGCTTGTCCCCGCTTATCGTCGGCCCATCATCACCGAGATCCCTAGCAAGGTTTGCGGATTGCTCTGACTTCCAGACGCATTTGTTTAGGTCCGATGGGTCAGGTTCTGTGGTGAACTTGCAGAACTTCTCTTCGTATAGATCTGACAGCTCGTCGTACATTTGCACCTGGGTCTTGAGATCGAGGGGAATTCCACCTTCTTCGATTCGCTCCAGCGCAGATATCGCGTTGCTGATAGAGTCTAAGTCCCCGAGTATTTTGTACTTTTCATTATTCCAAGAGCTCAACAGAACCAGCCACCACTTACGGCGACTCTCGTCCGAGGCAGCGTGCGTCGCCTGCTCTGCCTGCTCTGCCCACATGATTGCGGTGTCCAGATCTTCTATATTTAACCCCTGGTCGTATCGTTCTTTTAGTCGCATGGCTAGGTCCTCCATTCTTCGTGTTAACTCGGTGCCTTCTCCATCCGTAGATTGCACGGACTCTTGAGCATAATTAATGGCGCTATCGAGGTCTTCAGGCGATTTTCTGGCTTCGTAACGCTGCCAAAAGTAGGTACCCAATTCATCCGCCCTTGGGGCTCTTTCAGAGTGATCCTCAGGAACAACTAATAATGCCTGCTCCGCCCACATGATGCCAGTGTCTAGATCGTCTATGTCATTGAGGTGCCGGAATCTGCTAACATACCCGTTTGCAAGCATCGCGAGAACATGCGTGCGTTCGGGTGCATCGTCATCAAGGTTCTCAAGTGCCTCTTCTGCCTTTTTAATATCCTTGTCAACTTCCTCAGTGCTTACGTGCTGGTGGAGGTAGCCTAGAACAAGATCACCCATGGATTTGATATCCTGTTTTGTATCTCTGCGATGCTCGCAGATTTCTTCTTCATCGTCAAGGGCATGGGTGTGGCCATCATGGTGATGGTTTTCGTCAGCCTTCACATCCGCGACCCTATATTTGATGTTTTCAATCTGCATTTGAGTTTGATGAACTTTTTGTGCGAATTTTCCTTGGTCTTCTGGCCCAGCAAGCATCTGCATCGTGTAGAGGCCCACTAATAGCTGCAAATTCTCTATCATATCTTCGTTGTCGTTACCCTGCGATTTTTCTGTCGCCCGTATAATTTGTTGTAGAATTTTCTCTGATTCTTCATATCTTTGCTTGGTGGCATAAATCAGGGCTAGCGATCGCATGTTCCACAAGGTCCTTTTATCCTCGCTGCCGTATGCTTCTTTCTCAATCTCAACAATTTTTTCAAGCAGAGGTAGTACATCATCGGACATTTCGTTTTCCATATACCGTTTATTCAACCAATCCAGACTCTTGAGGGACTTGAGTGTATCCTCATGCTTAATTCCTAGAACTCGTTTCCGGATTTCGAAAAGCTCCATAACAAGGTGCTCGGACTCCTTGTAAAACCCCTTTAGCATTAAAGCTCCAATTAATTTTTCCATGCTTCTCAAGGTAGCAGGATTCTCTGTGCCCAGGATGTTTTGTCGGGTGCTAAGAATGCTGGTTTCAAGTATCTCGATTTCGTCCCATTTCTCAAGCTTGAAATAGAGCTGGCTGAGTTTGTCCATGTCTCGAAGAGTGTCTTCGTGCTCGGGTCCGATGACCTTGATCTTTTTATCTATACTGTTACAAGTTTGTGCTATTTCTTCTTCCAATGTCTTCGGTTGGTGATTTTCTTCCACCGGGCTTCCGAGTTTTTCTATGATAGGTGGTGTTTGATCAACTGTGGTTGGAGAAAGTTGCTTCTCGGGTACCTCTAGTTCATCCTCGTCTTCATCTCTGTCGTCGCTGTCTCGGTTTAAGGTAAATGATATCTTGGTACTCATCGCGCCGCCATCTTCCCAGCCAAATTGATCCCGTGTGAGGTCATTGAGTTGCTGCTTAGAAGTCTCCGATTCCAGAGGCGCATCATTATTAATTAACATTCTAATCTCGCCGGGGTTCATTCCAAGCATTTTGTGTACCCACGCAGCGGTGGCACCCATTACCAGAACATCTTCGTCTGTAGGGCTTATAAGAATTTCGGTGTCAGAGTCGCCCTGGTCAGCTGGATCCGATACTGGTATGGGTGTTCTCAATCCGCGCTTCTTCGGCCGTGCGGCATCAAAATAGTCTACCTTTGCGTTGATGCCGTGGTACAGTGAGCTGGTGTCCGCTTTGAGCATTTCGATAGCATCTTCGAGGTCTTGGTGAGGCCTTCCAGCCTTTTCCAGCCAAATTTCAGATTGCTTCTTACTAGGTTTGACTGCGAAGCCGATCGTATAGCAAAGTGCCAAGTCGTAAGCTGAATTTCCTCGGACGATAGGATCGGGATGTTCGTTGGCTCTCTTCTCGAGAAGTCTGAAGACAGCTTTCTTTGTTTCACGCCGGCACATCCTAAACTGGGACAACAGAGTGACCAACTATTTTGTCGCCTCCTTAGTTACAGATATCAGTGCGGAGTCGTAGCGATAGGAACTTACATTAAAGGATGCCTTCGTCCTTAATAATGCGGATTTACCATACTCCTCCATCAGAGGTAGAGGCTTTCTGTTGGAGACGCGTAAGTCAGCATACACATTCCCAAACCGTAACTGGCTACCTGAGGTACACGTGCCTTTTTTTACCCACTGGCATTGGCAGGCTGTCGATCTTTAAAGTTCTCTGTGACAATGACAAGTCGAAGAACCAGCTCAAACTAAGCATATCAAGTTCGTCCGTAACAACTTTAATATCCTTTTCTACCAGGGAGATGAGCTCTGGATGTTTCTTCAGCCCGTCGATGTAGCTGGGCGCAGGGACATCCTCGTCTTTCGTTTTGTCTCTGGGGAGCATGTCGTAACAGAGAAGCCAGTAGCAGATCAAACCGTACGAAAATATATCAGCTTCCTTGGCTATTTTAAGAGTGACATGGCAATCTTCTTCGACTTCCGGTGCTGTCCACGGCCATGAATAGGGTAACGTGATTAAGACATCTTCATTTCCTTGCGCAAAGATCACGGAGTATCCGAAATCTGTGACCTTCGCAGAGAACTTGCCAGTTGGATCCTTGAATATGAGAATATTATCCGGCTTTAGGTCGCCATGTACAGAGTCTATATGTAACAATCTGTTGGCTGTGCTTCGTTATATATAGGGCATGGTGAGGGTACACTAACGGCAGGCGTGCATTAATTCAATCGCATTCCCGATATCCCAGCACAGATTGATCTTGTCGGTGAAACTCAATCCTCTTCCCTCTGGTGTCTTCATAAATTGCTTAAGGTCGCCATACTCCGTTTTTTTGAACACAAGAACTGGCCACGGTTCGTCGTACACGACATCCCAACAAACACCTTGCAGAGCATTGACATTCGGGTGCTGGCGCACAACCGGATGGCCGAGAACGTAAACCTCTGATAATAGTGCTTGATATACCTTGTTCGCATCCTCCTGATGTCCAGCACCCTCCCGCTGAAAACGCTTGAATGCAAAGCTAAGATTGTGGCCTTCCGAAGTCTTAACGCTTCCGCCGCTAAATATATTCGCCGTGCCACCACGACCTAGGCTTTCGCCTACCTCCCACTGAAATGGGAGAAGGTCAATTCGCCGGTGCTGGACGATGGCCAAGAAATCAAGGAGATCGTTTGAGCCTACCAGCTCATTTGCTAGAGAGGCGCTACAGGAGGCTGAGCTGCTGCGGTCATAGTAGCTAGTTACCGAATAATTTGGCCAAGTGTCCGTTCTTGCATCTGCGTGTTCAAAATTTGTCTGCGAGTCGCTATTGTGAAACTCTTGTGCTACTAAGTCTATTGCTTTGCCTTTTCCTTTCCACTCTGACAGCGGAGGGCTGCTCGTTTCTCTGTTAATTATGACATATTCAGCTGAGTCGTTGGTTTTCGAAATTTCTTCAGCTTCTACATTTGGAATGCTTCGAGGCACTGAAACATCGGTCCAGGATGTTTCGAGAGTAGAACTGATACCAGTATCCATCTTGTTAGCGTGCTCGGGCTCTTGTAGCTGGGGAGCCCCGCTACCCCGCAATTCCTCCTTCATGTGTTGCTAAGGTTCGATCCGCCACTGCACTGGGCTGTGCCGAGACTGTGGGCTATAAACGAGAGAATAACGGTTGAATTGTGCAACGAGACCAGATTGAATTGAGTGTGTTTACTAAAGAGAAGGAGCCTCGGTTCTGTCATAGATAATATTAAATCAGCGGTTCTCAGATATATACAAATTCAAAAATTTGGTGTTCGTATATGCAAGCCAGGCCGTCTGGATCCTAGACTAGTGTCTGCTTGCGGACCGAACATTCTTATGATGCGGGAACCGTTCAGATGGGCAAAATTACCGCACTAAGCCGGATTACCTATGCGAAGACTCCCTTTGGCTACACCTTCCAAACGTGGGAGCATTCGCGTAACGGCTATTTAGTCGTGTTCGGAACATCGACAAGGCTTGTCTTAGTGCCTTTGCCCGACTGTAGACTGTATTACGTTCTATATTACAGCTGCAAGGAGAGATATGCCTGTAGGGAGCTCGATGGCCAGGTTCAGTGCAGCTTACGACAGCCTTACGTGTAATGTGAGCTTAATGATCTAAACTACCATGACCGCTGGTTATCCACCAATTAATCTATCAATCATTCAAGTTCTACTAAGTATTTAAAAAAATATAGAACTAAATATTTACTAAAAGAAATATACTATCTATGACTATAGCGTTAGTCTAAATACTTTCTATTTAATTCTAACTGTTAATTTGTGTACATGGTATGCGCAGAAGTAATTGCATTCGATGGTCTCTCGAACGGTCAATGGCACCGTTTCGGAGTTCTTATAGCTATAGCTAGTTACACAGAGTTACATAAGCATTGGCTGTCGCGCACCATAGAGGTCACGTGACGTGTCGTTACATGGGATGAAGGCTCGAGGTTTAACACTAAATTTACTATTAAATAATATAAGAAAAATCTTTTGATAATTAATCTAATAGTTATTAATATCTTAAAAATATTGTGTATAATCAGGAAGTGTAAACTCATTCGAGAAAAGAGTAAAACCATCCAAAATAGTTGAAAATATAAGCAAGCAGATTTATTCTTTCAAAACAGAAACCATTAGGATCTATTACTCTTCACTTGTAACGATATCAACTTTTAAGGTTCTCCCCATGTCGTAGGGTTTCTGCGTCTTGAAGTATTCGGCTCAAAAGTTTAGGTAATCTTGTTCACTATTAACGCGAGTGAAAATATTATCATAGATTGGAACTTCTACGCTAGCGTTATCGTAAGTCACTGGCGGGGTGAGGTCTGGGCCAGCTGTCGTAGTAGGCTCCTCGGCTGTCATGGGTCCTTCGGTTGTAGTTGGCTCTTCAGCGGTGGTGGCCTCTTCAGTGGTGGTGGCCTCTTCAGCGGTGGTGGCCTCTTCAGCGGTGGTGGCCTATTCAGTGGTGGTGGCCTCTTCAGCGGTGGTGGCCTCTTCAGCGGTGGTGGCCTCTTCAGCGGTGGTGGCCTCTTCAGCGGTGGTGGGCTCCTCGGTCTTAGTGGGATCCTTGGTGGTGGTAGGCTCCTCAGTACTAGTGGACTCCTCGGTAGTCGTAGTTGGCTCTTCCGTGGTGATGGGCTCCTCGGTTGTACTGGAGGGTTCCTCAGTAGTAGTGCTGGAGGGCTCATCGGTAGTACTGGAAGGCTCCTCAGTGGTGGCGGAAGACTCTTCAGTAATGCTAGAGGGTTCCTCGGCTGTAGACTTAGGCTCTTCGGTGGTGTTAGAGGGTTCTTCGGTAAAGGAGCTAGATGGCTCCTCAGTGGTATTGGAGGATGTTTCAGTGGTGGTGGTGGTGGTGGTGGTGGTGGGTTCCTGAGTTGTAGATGTGGGCTCCTCAGTGGTACTAGAAGGCTCCTCGGTAGTGCTGGGGGGCTCTTCCGTGCTGGTAGGTTCTTCTGTACTAGTAGACTCCTCCGTGCTGGAGGTTTCCCCAGTTGTGAAAGTAGGTTCCTCAGTTGTAGAGGATTGCCCCTTGGTGCTCGTTGTCTCAGGTGGAGCAGTTGTACAGTCTGGAAGATCGTATTCGTGGTGGTCTTTATGGTAGTCTTGGGCGTCGTCTTGGGTGTCGTCTTAGGTGGTTGTAAATGGCTTACTCGTAGGCTTAGGTGTGGCCTTCGTAGTAATCTTTTTAGTCGTGTTCTTCTTGGCAGTGGTCTTTTTTGTTAGAGATCATCTGCTCATCCTCTGATCTCTATCTATATTGTGACAGAGGCCTCCGACCTCTCTTCCTTCGCCAATCATCATCCTTGTTCTATCATTTTGGCAGTAGTCTTCTTAGTGGTCTCTTTATTAGTGGTCTGCTTCGTCATGGCCGGTTTTTTGCAGGGCGTTGAAGAGTCAACGCGAATACAAACATACTACCTGCGCTTAAGTCCAAAACAATTCAATTTCAAACCTAGATTCCATTTCATCGGATTCATTCTTATTAACCCAATAAAAGCTATAAAAAAAGCTTTTAATAATAATATCCATATATCAACTCCTTAAACATAACATTAACCACTACAGTTTTCTATCTGACCAGATTACATTGGACTAGGCATCTGGACGGCAACGGGTAACTCTAAAATTGCGCCTATGAATAGAGCAGCCTGGAGAAGGCCGTGAGAGAACAATATTTTGCGTCACCTACTGGATAGGCACCACAGCAAGGAGTATTTGCTTTGGAGCTCAAAGTCAGTGAAGGACTTTGATCGGTAATCGTCAGCCATTTTATAATATTTGCATATGCGCATTGTTCACGCGTGCAACATTTCTGTTATCTGAAAGTAGTTCACCTAGCCTCGCAAAAGTTCCCACGGTGTGAAACAAGTTTAGATGATATTGCGGTATGGATGTCACCAGACCATCTCGAACAAGAGAGGATATTGGAGTACATGGATAGAAGGTGCTGGTATACCGCGGATGAGGATGAGTATTACAAATACGAAGAGCCTACCACTTACCAGGGGGCTATGAGGCAGCTGCTTCGTGAACCACGATCTATATATCACACTATATCATAATACTATACCAATGGCAGCAACCCTTCAATCTACAAATATAGCCATGGGACTGCTGAAGACATCACTAGATGTGGGTTTTTAACGATTGCAAAATTCGAATTTTATGTCTTATACCGACAGTCAGATTCAAACTAAGAGTCCCCGCTTTAAAAAAAATATTCGTCACAGAAACATCAGAATAGAGTATCTTATCAGAAGTCTAGACTATAGTCGTCGCCATAAATCTGTCAAGGATCCAGCAAATGCTCCGCTGTGTTGCGCGGTGTTGGAAATTGAAGATCCTGGTTGACCAGTCTTGGCACTGACCTGTGGCGTTAACGGCGCTGACAGACCTGATTGATGGATCGCAGTCGTCAGAGTGCGATGATGTACGGGAAATTTTATGGCTAATCGATTGTACATAAACAACGCTTTGTAGTCGAAGCCACCAGCACAACGGTTAAAGAAGTTTCGCTTTCCACATATATATATGTCGACATATCTAGCCATAGATATTCATATCGTTTGCGAATGTAATTGGCTTCGAATTCATTGTAACTAATGAGTAAACATGCTAGCGCAAACCCCGGAGACTCAGGGTCTTAAGATTTTGCGGTTCTAACGAAATTGCAACCAGAACATCTCCAAGAGTTCTGTGGGCCCGGAACCGCCTTGCCCCACCAACCCACATAGCGTATGGAATTCCTTGAAGAACAGCAACACTGATGCAATCGAGAAATTTCAAAAAGGGGTGCAGGTTCATACTTCGGCATATCTCATGCAATTTGGATGACACCCATGGCCCCGCCTAATTGAAAAGATAATGTAGATTCGATTCCCGAATTGATCTAAACTATCTACCACAATGAGTAGCGAAGCCGAGAAATATATGGTCGATACATGATAGTTATATATATATATATTTGTATATCGGAATCGTTTGGCTGCCCTATGTCCATAGAAACCTATAAGAAAGAACCGTCTAACAGTTACGCGGCACTAGTACTAGCTGGTATCAGTGAAGGGAAATTTTTGAAATAGTCCAGAACCCTTGACAGAAGCACGGGATTAGGCTATTAAAAGTGCATTTATATTAAAGAACAGTGTATTGTCTTTAGCGTGCGAGATGGGTGATGCTACTTTATGATGGCTACTCATAGGCCTAGGCGCTCGAAGTCCGCTCCAAGGCAGCGCGGCATTTCGGCCGTCCTACCACCTATTCCAGCCAATCTCGATTGGCCGGACGGAAACTAGTGCTGGTTGATGAAAATATCCAAAATTCAGGTGTGACTAAGGAAGAGCGCAAGAGAAAGGACTCATATGTATCACAAAATATCTTGCTCCACAACAACCACCAGGTCCAGAATATCCCATTAAGATTGGACGGGTCCTCCGACTTAAAATAGTCTATAATATCCTGCAACGATGATCCATTTGGGATGAGCGCCCGAGGCCATTTGCTAGGCTAACTGCGCGGTGCTGCAGTACTGCCCAAGCACCGCCGCGAATTTCATATTTGGTCGCTGGATAGTAATTAGCATCGAAGTCACCTATTAGCGGAGGTTTTCGAGAACTTTGAAAGTATGGCCATGGCTACGCAATGGCTTTCGTGTTTTATAAACGTCCACAAACCACCTATCGCACCACAGCGGCACTGGACAAGGGCAGTGCTACGATATTGTATTTTGGTTGGGACTCTGTGTTGTGCACGAGCCAGCTAGCTTCTCACCTTCGTCAATCACAGGATTACAATTGCTGTAAATTTGATACTAGGTTGTACATATTGATCAAAAAGATACAGCGCAGGTGAAAGGTGAGCCCAATTTCTTGATATACGGATGACCACTAACCTTTAAGGGGAAGTCAAAGAAACGGATCATATGAGACCTCTGGTTTGTAAGGTTATAGTCATCGATCATTTATTCTGGGCTGAACCCTGTGTGCGTATGCTAGTTTCCATAATACTCTAGTTACAGGTACGGGTTCGGTAAACGTGCTCAGCAAGATATATTTATTACTATATTTTCCCTTATTCCTACCACTCAAAGGCAAATTACCGCCAGACAACCGATCAATTTTAAATATAGTAAACTTCACAGGTCGCCCCCCAGATGGGTCCTGTAGCATGACTAGCGTCCCAAGCAGCATCCAGTACACACTGGATATTATAACTAGCCTCAGTAAACTCGGCATGTCCTCCATTCAGGTACCAACCACCATCATACCAAAAGCCCCATGACTCAATATTCGCAGGACAATGTCTCCTCAACTGGTAAAGGTACTGCGAACCCCAATCGTCGTCCCAGTTACCCCAGGTGTCGATGTAGTAGTGAAAGTTTTGAACATGCCACCCCGTTTGGTAGGCACGGCAGAAGAGCCAGTTCCCGTCCCGCTTTTTGAGAGCTGCAGCGGTTTCGGTTGAGACTGGTTTACCATCTGTCATGGATACGATGACGGGTTCGCGATACTTGAACTTCTTGAGTTCTTCAGGCTCTTTTGTATTTTTGGATATATATTTCTTGGGTTCTTTGGAGGGGAAGGCCGCGGCCGTGACAGCGAGCACGCTGACCAAAGAGACAAGAGAGAGACGCATTGTGAAGCAGTGCTGTCTAGATGCTCAAGAGTTTTTAAATCAGTTGGCTTTCTTGATATCAGATTTTAGAGGGGACTATTACATTACAGAGTCGATTTAACAAAAGATTTCTTAGAGAGTATTTATTTTAGTAGCTCCCTTATAGAAAGCCTATGGATATCTGAATCTTAATAACAAATAACTCCAACGTCAAGGAATCGAGCTATTTATATGCGGTTTTTCGTCAGTCTTTTCCAACCGGTGCCCCGTTCCGCTCTCTATTGTTGAGAACGTTCTCTCTATCCAGCAGGTACTATCCCGCAGCTCTCGCGTTCCACAACTTCCATTCTGGCGTGACGGAGTTGTCCTTGTACAATTGTTGGGAATCGAATTAGAGCAAAACCCGCGTGGTTGTTAGAATTTTGGCCGCGGATATGGGGGCGACGTTGTTTTCCTCACCTTCGCCCTTCACGAAACATGTTGTCAGGATATGCATTTATCCTGAAGTTGTGGCGCTCGATGAATGAAATAGTTCGGGTGTGCGTGATATATGGCTATGATTGGGTATGTACATGATAAACCAATAGAGTACGAAGTACTCGTACCCCCAGTCAAGCTTTTGGACCTTTTACCGAGATAAACGCTTGGCTTTGACAGGAGCTTGCTTGTTGGTTAGATAATCGAAAGTTGTGTGGCAAATGTCAGGTTATTTCGAGCACGTAAGCTATACTACGAGACTGACATAAGCCGTTGTTAATGCGTCGTAGCTAGTGATGTTGTAAATTTTGCGTTGCCCCGACTCAAGATTCCTTCTCTAGTCGCGATATTCAGTCTCGGCCGTATATCGATGGTATTCTCAGGAAATTTGGCGCTCTTAATTTTAATCATGAATCAGAAATATCTTTAAAAATAATGTCAAAAGATGTATACGGAGACGAGTGACCTACGAATTTTCAAATAGCGACGCAGTCCATTATCAGGCTAAACTTGCCATATATAGCCAGCGTCAAGATTAGTAATCGAGAAGGAACAAGGGGGGTAGAGCGAGCCGGCCTGATTCCCAACTTGCCTCGGTCCATTCCCAAATATGGAGCTAAGCCCACCGCCGAACCAAATATTTTGACAGTTTCGAGTTAAGCCTCATTCAACGATCTCGTAGTTGGGCAGTATTTGTAAAATAAAAACAATTGGCCCAAAGAACAATATAGTTATTACAGAAATTGTCGAGATGCAGTTTCATGGCCCTGCTCGGTGCATGCCCTTCAGCTGTGCATGGTGAACTGGCATCATGCTGGCAGCAGGTTTGTACATTAATTACTGTCTGCGGGACCCCCGAAAATCGACAAACTGATAACATAGTAGCACATCGGAGACTCCGAAAGGGTCATTATCCCTAGAAAGATCCAGTATTGCGAGCCCAAGGATCCATTTTCCATGCGACAATATACATAGTTCTCGATAGATACAAGAATCGCAATCGGTGTCAGGGATACTAGATCGGGGTTTATTATGCAGGGTCCCAATAAATGGCTTAACGCTCGAGCATTTCGTGCATTGCTTTTCTTCTATCCCGACGCTGATACGTATATACCTATCAACAAGAACCAAAATTTTTGTGCGCATGGCTCAGCTTATGCAAGTTATTTGATCTCCATATTTGCTTTTCGATATATATACACGGCTAATCCATCGTTCAATGGACGATAAATTTCACGGGTATTCCAGAAATCCTTGAATGTTCCTAAAGTCTAAAGACTGCGCATACGATGGCGTCTACAAGAAATCGGGCCCTGGTTCTTCCATGACGATGAGTCTTCCATTCTTTAATGCCCACAAGTACGGATACCGCGTCTTAAACACCTGATACTTGCTCTTTTCCTCTTCCGTCAATTCGTTGTGTTCATCACACCATCTTAAGACCTTTGCTCCTAATCCCGGATATTGCTGCTCAATGTAGGCCGGCAAGTTCAGTTCGTATGTCCATGGCCCCGTAGTAAAGGACCATGTTGTCTCTATCAACTCTTCGTAGAGATTTAGAGTTTCAGTAGCCTTCGTATCATCGGTGACTGCACTTGAGGAATTTTGCGCATCCCTATTCTCTTCCTCGAGCATCGTTGAAATCACCTTGATTTCTACCTCAACTTTCTTCCCAGCACCTGCCAGCACCTTCTCTAGGCGATAAGCCAACGGCACAAGGATTTTCCGAACCCGGTCTCTTGCGGCTCTACTAATCGCCTGTTTTCTCCATCCCTGAAGGGAGAGTCGGCTATCGAGGATATATATCCTTATATGCCGTATGAACTCGCGATATCGGGGTGAAGGTGTGGTATATGCATCCAGATCGTCATCCGCAATGGGTCTACTACACTTCGGATCAAAGTCTTCAAAGCCCCTATAGCTACAATAGCTAAATCGGATTCCGTAATAAACGTCAGCGTATATAAATCAATTGCGTGCGGAGCCCCAGTTATCTCATCAATGTTTCTTACCCATTTTCCGCGTACGAGTACAATAATTCCTCCCATGGAGCCTCATATGAAACTTCGAATTGTGTAGTGTCTGTACTACGTGCATGCCAATCTGAAATAATGATTCGTATCGGAAAAACCGTTTGGCTGTAAAATATTCGAGATGCCTCTTCGTGAATCTGTTTATTTACACGCATGATACAGAGGTCGAGGGATATGGTTGAGTACGGGGGTGTATGGTTACGCCTTAGGGTATACGGAGCCAGACATAGCGGGGGCGTGACGAAATATTTGTATATCTCATCGCGCAATTCGCGTGGGAGACGGAGAAATGGGAAGAAAGCCGCCATGGCAAATATCCCTAACGGGCTGCGACCAAATATGGAGAAATTCAAAATAGAGAAAGCTAAGGAGGTCTCAAGCAATGCCGGATTATACCGGTCTGGTAACTCGGTTTCCAAATGGTAAGGATCTAATCAGGTGACTATTTTTGCCAAGCGGTTGTTGACTTAGGAGGTGTAGAGTTCGTGCTCGCTATATGTGAAAGGCTCAAAATATCAAAATCTACTAGAAGAAACTATTTTTATTTGCTTACAGGTTTGCATAATAAGTAGTGAGAACGTCAGTTGCGTGAATGCGGTTTCGATCGCAAGAGTCCATGCTTTTATAAATTTACCTATGAACATAGACTCTATGAAACATCACAAGTCATCTTCATTCATCGGGTCAAACCCTTTCTCTCCTCCACCCACATACTTAGCCTTTCCTCCTTCTCTTATCCAAAGGTCCCACAGAGAGGTTCGTCCGCTGGAAGCACCGACTTCTTGCTCTTCTCCAAGCCCTTGTTCGTTGCACCATTGTAGCCTCTCCTCTAGTAGCCCCGGGAACACTTCCTTTAGTAACCATGGAACATTGATACTGTATTTCCACGGACCTCTTGTGAGTGGCCACACTGTCTCTACCAGTCCCTGATATATTGTACGACGAGCAGAATCAGCTAGAGGAGTGCGGGCCCGGTAGTCCAATGGTGTGGGTATCGATTGGATGAGATAAGGATCGTAGTCGAGAAAGTGTGAATAAATATGTATTTCCACGTTCAGGTTATCTTGTCGAGATGTACTTGCTAGCAAGGATACTAGTCGATCGGTTCCGAGAAGGAGAAGTTGCATCGAAGCTGCTTCCGTCGTCATTGCGTCAGTGAACGTACGGTTGTCGATGAAATCTATCCTGATGTTGCAGATGAGATTTCCACACGCAGGCGAAGGGAAGGCTTCGTTTGGATGCAAATATATTTTGGGAGTAAGATGTACACCTATATTTTGGGAGTAAAAGTGTCCTCTGTAAGTATTTCATGAACGGTGTTAACATCCCTTCTTTCCACTCGAAGAATAATAATTGTGAAGCCACTAATGGGAAACTTACCCTAATCCATGGTACCGGTAACATAAATGTTCCCATGGTGCTTCCTGAGAGATGTAATAAATTCTATCGCCGTTTATGCCACGGGCTTCGTTTCTCGTAATTCGAATTGGAAATACGGTCTGACGGTAGAAAATCCGAGATGCCTCCTTAAAGACTTGTTTGCTAACTCGAAGGATTGATAAATTGACAAAGTATGGTTGATATGGTAATTTGTAGAAGTGTGGGTCTGACGAGCGTGGCGGAATGTATAGAATATATTTATAGATTTCGTCTCGAAGTTCGGGAGGAAGAAGCATGAAGGAATGAAATGATGAGGTGTTGGATTTTGCTGAACTGAGTTCTGTGTTCCCCCGCAGGCCTTGTGGCACATCAGCCATATTGAAACGTGTTTCGGTATCAGCAAAAGCTGAACCGGTGAGGGATGTTTGGATACGACGTTGTTTCCGACTTTTGTGATCGGATGGCAGATACCTTGAAGTAGAGGTAGGTATCAATATCAAGGATACGCGGACGTCGTGTGCTCATGCGCTTTTGTGTTCGCTACCTTAGCACAGTGTATGCTTTAGCCACGCCGATTCCAAAATCAAGCTAGTAATATAATTTAGCAATCCAAACTTATGTTGACAAACATTAAATACATCTGAATCTTTCTCTTTATTCATATCAAAGATCGAACGGTCTATATTGTATCCTCGCTCTCCAGTTGGATTTCTCAGAAAACTCGATGTCATCCTGCGAGATTGCCAAGATTAGGACAGGGCTGAAGATGTGTGCGCCAACGTATGGGGAAATTTGACGGATCTTAATTATATTTCTAGACTCCGAGCACAACTCGCAGCTCAGATCTCTAGTAAGAGAAAATACAACTCGTTAGAAAAACAAATTAGTTTTATAAGCAGCTATACTACTCGAGGTCTTGTAGACCTCCTATCGCCCCTTTCTCGAGAAAGGTCCGAAAAAAATCATGTCGTTTACGAGTACCCTCTAAGACTTTCAGAGACAGTAAATGGATTCATCAGGGTGTCTGGTAAGTATTTCGTAGCCTTTTCGCATTTAATATACATAATATGCATTGCTATCACTTACTGCATAAAGTTGTAACGACAGATATCTGCTATTCGCTTGAACTCTATGGGGTTCTAGTCTACAATTGTGCACTGCTGTTGCCTGCGCTAGAGGAGCTTTATCCAACATCGAGTATGATAAGCTTGACTACCGATGAGCAAACGGTCAGCAGCGATATATATCTTTTTCTCAGATCTGTTGCTCGGCATCTCGGCTTAAAGCTCGGTCGGATAGAGTCCAATACTTTAAAGGAATTGCGGGCGGGAAAACTTGTAAACTTCGATTAGGCCTATTACATCTCTTGTCTTTTCTTCCAGTCATGATCTTGAGGAACAACCTTTATTCGCTAGTGAAACAAGGTATTTTCGGTTTTCGCTGTGATCAGACAAACCTAAGGTAGTTACCCCAATGATTAAGAATGCAAGCAAGCAAAGAAGAATAGAAACCCGATGTTAGAAATTGCGGCCGCACAACTTAGTTCCTAGAAAATTAAAGCTTATAGAACAACGTTGGCATTCTGAACTGTAAGGTCTGTATCCCGCAAGGCCGTATATTTTGTTGCGGAATAGACACTGTAGAGTTTGAGGCTGATCCTGGTTTAGCTTCAAGGGACCCTGCTCAAAGTCGGGGAATCCTGCCTATTCAAAACAGGTTGATTTGCTTGATCTGTACCAATTTTGGAATTGGAACTTCAGCCCTTAAATTTCTCTTGAGATACTCCATGTTAATGTCGAAGCGAGTATGCTGATGTTTTGGATTTTATTCTTCTTTCTTTTGATTTATTTAGAAAAGTGGTATTGCATATATTGCAATTTAGCAGAAATGCTCTAAATGAATTTGCGGCCATTCCCAGTATCTGCTTCCTCAAATTCGTTCCCTTTCAGTATACCCGAGTGTCTGTCAAGTTTCCATCGAATCGCGCCCTCCAAATCTGGATACTTGCTCTTCAAAGCCGGCATCTCCAAATTAAACCTATACCCACGAATCAACGGCCCCGTCGTGAACGGCGCTATAGTATCTACAAAATCATCGTAGAAACTAATACCGCCAGGTTCACTCAGTCCATTCCACGAACCAAGATCCAACAGGCGCTTATCCATTTTTCAAAAGACGCAACCGCATTAGTTTCAACATCAATGTTGTTTGCCGCGGCTGCGCCTAATATCGTCTGAAGTCGATATGCAAGTGGCATAAGCAGCTTTTAAGCTTTTGTATTTTTTTCTCTCGTTCCACCTATAACTAGGTATGAATACATCCTTGGCCCACTCCCCAGTGGCCAGGAATCATAGATCTCGAACCCGATGTGTCGTATCAAATTGCGGTACCTTTACGCAGAAGCGAGAGCCCTAACGCCCCCCGTGCTTAAATTACCGCCCAGTTCCAAGTCGTATCTACAGAACATTGTAGAAGAATGTGTTAGTTCCTCATTATACCTCATGTATTGATTTATATACCCGTTCTTTACGCAAGTCTTGCTGTTGACAGACATGAAGCCTTGAGGATAATGGGATAAAAGTACTGCTTAAGAAGTATAATAGAAAGATATTACGAGATTTGAAACTCCTCTTCGTATATTTGCCCCGGATCAACGAGAGCGTAAAGTTTTTGCCGTGAGGTATCGCTAAATATTTCGAGGTTAGTCGAAATGTTTTTTATTATTTCCCATTTCCTTTAGAAGAGATATTTTGAATATACAAGTCGTTGTAGACGAAAAAAGCCCCTTCCCACGGCGCATAATAGCTGATGTAATAGGTCGAGCCAGGACTAGGGTTTGCCGTACCGAATGGATTTACAGACATAGATATCGCGATAGGGAACACTGTCCAGCCGTAAAACGCCAGGGCGAACTCATCGTAGATATGTTTGCTGGTCCTTAATAAGGCGGTGTCTAGTTTGGGTGATTTGTATCCTCCTGAATATGGTATCTTGAGTGTGACCGGCGGTGGAGAGTGATACAGTACTCGTACACCTTTTCGCGAAGCTCCCGCGGGAGACAGAGCAAGGTGAAATGAGGATCTATCGCTGTAATGGGGGTCCGCTCAAGGTTGTATTTCAGTTCTCTAGACACTCGCGATATAGCTGACTGACCGTTCGTGCCCTTTCTATGTTTCTCTGTCTCGGCACGTTGCTGTGGCTGAAATTCCGATGAGTGGCTTGCTTATGGGGCTGAAACTGCATGAATCTGATATCCAGGTATCTATTCCAATACCCTAGACAATACGTGACGTCGAGACTGCAAGATCGATACGTCTAACTAAGAAATTTATGATGTCGTATTCTGTCGAGACTAAATACCTAATCCACTGGGTTCCGTATATTATAATAACCTATACTTAAGTATGTATCAATTGATGAGATTTTTTAGTAAGAGGAGAAACTCTACCCCGGTTTTCTTAATTGTACACATAGAAGCTCTTAAGTGGTATCATTATATATCAGCTTAGAATGCCCCTCAAATATAGAACCAAATATATCCAAGAAAAAGAAATACCAATCCTCAATCCTCAGTCCTCAGTCCTTGATACATCTACATATACTATCGTATCCCAATCTCACATCAAACACCTCGATAATCGCACTCACAGTCCTGGTCCCCCAAAGAAAAAAACAGTCAAAAAGCTCCATCTGCCTATTCTCATTCGCCCAACTTCCATCTGGCCCACCCTCCATAGTTCATATTCAAATCAAACGGCCCACCCTATCCATTATCCGTATCCCACCCTCCAAACCCACTTGCAGCGTTTGCAGCTGTAGCTGTTGCACTATTCGCTACAGTCTCCATCCTAAATTCGCTGAGGCCGTTATATCCGACCGTCGTGTCCAATCGTCGTGTCCGACATCAACGCCACCATCAGCGAATCTCCGCCTTGAGGCGTAGAGGTGAGTAGCCTTGCGCTTGCGCCTGTAGCCGCAAGCTAAGATTTCGTGCTTGATATCAAACTTTCGTCATCTCTCTCACCCGGTTCAATGTCAGCTTGATTTCTATTCCATGCTGTACAACTTTTAGTAATATACGTATAACTATATATACGTATACAATCAATTGCAGGGAGGCATAGACCTCCCATCCTGAAATCCTATTGGCTTAAACCAAACGCTTATGTAACATCATGTAGGGATGCGTTATCCAGACGTGCCAGATAATTATGTTTAAGACAGACCATTTTTTAATTTT
Source organism: Arthrobotrys iridis (assembly GCA_036971165.1). Taxonomy (NCBI): domain Eukaryota; kingdom Fungi; phylum Ascomycota; class Orbiliomycetes; order Orbiliales; family Orbiliaceae; genus Arthrobotrys; species Arthrobotrys iridis. Next base: position 110,870 of record JAJTTS010000019.1, on the reverse strand, counting down.
GTGTTGTCGAGTTCAAGAAGGCCTATGGTTGCTCGTATGTCCATAGCCATTTTACGGCGAACGAGATGAACAAACCTTCGGGCCACAAAAAATTTAAACAACACTAAAATTTAATACTAAAAATAGAAGCTCGTATTTAATTTACATAAACTGAAAACTACTAATTACACATAATTACTATTATTTTATAACCAACTAATATTTCATAGCCAACTAATATAAGCTAGAATATCCGGTTAATTTATAAGATTATTTAATATATTATTTATATAAAATCTCTTGAAATTATATAATTTAAATATAGTATAATAATTATTTAATTAACTGAATAAAAACTTATCATTAATATAATTAAGAGGAAGGTTATAAATATAATAATTATAAGATATTATTAATTATTTAATTTTAAAATCCATTAATATTATTTAAGCTTCAATATTAAGAGAACCTATAATATTAATATAACTAGTTAATTAAATACTTAGAATAATAATAAAATAAATAATCTATTTTTAATAAGTTCTTATATTGTTGGATAATTAAAATACCTAAATAAATATATTATGAATTTTACCAAAAAAATACTAACTAAAAGTATCTAAATTTAAAATATATTAATACTTTTAATAAAGCTAATATATATTATTTTAGTAAAGCTCTTAAATAAACTTATTGTTACACCTGTCCCAGGATTCCTTATTAAGAATTACCTAAAATAGCTAAGTACTTTAGGCTAATTATTTCTTAACTTAATTATTTAAGTTTTTAGGAAGAAGATATATAAGTAGAATAAATAAGATAAGTAAAGTATAACTTTAAATATAAGATATATTAGTTTAGTAAATGAATAAGTTAATTGATAAGGTTTAAGAGAGTATGAATATTATTATTAATTAAAATTAATTAAATATATAAAGTTAATATATATTATTTTATATAAGATAAGAGTAATTAATAATTATAAAATATTTAGTTATAATTAGTAATTAGATTTTGATTATTTATATATAATAAATATCTAAGTAATTAATATATATATATTAAAAATCTTAATTATTAAATATATTATAATGTTTATTAGGTGAAAATTTACTTAATTAGATTATAAATCTAATTTAGAATATATTAATTTATAAATTAACTTAATAAAAATAAAATAGATTTTTATATAAAGAATAACTGTGTAAATAAAAAAAGGTTTAAAATAAGATTTATATTTAGTATAATAAAATTTCTTATTTAGAAAATCTATTTTTAAATAAGTTGTAATATTATTTTTTTCTTTTTAAAGACTATATAGTAAATTTATTTATAGAATTAAGGATTTTTGTATAAGAAGAATAAATATATAAGTTTTTTTATTAAGAAATTTTATAGTATAGGAAAATTTATATAAAATTTTAATTTATATAGTAAGAGTCCTATATAGAATCTTATTATTATATAAAAAAAAAATATATAGAAATTTTTTTTATGCGAGAAATTTTAAAAGTATATAGGATTATATAATTAAAAGTAGTATATAAATTTATAAATAGGTAATTTTTATTAGAATAAATTTTAATCTTTAAAATATTTAGTAGGTATATTTTAAGATAATATAAATGTAATATAACTAAGTTACTAAATAAAAAAAGATTAATTCTTTAATAAAATATTGTCTTAAGTAAAAAGTAAAGTTTAAGTAATTTAAGGAATAAATATAATAATTATATACTTATTATAAAAATACTAGTTAATAGTATATTACTATAAAAAGTTTATTTAAGTATAAAATATATATTTGCTTAGGTTAATCAAGGTATAATATAATTCTTTATAAATAATTTTTTTTATTAAATTTATCTAGGTTTCTTATAATTCTAATTTATAATTCTAGTAATAAAATATATTTCTAAACTAAAGTCTTAAAAAATAAAAGAATTTTAAAAAACTTAATAAAAATTTAAAATAATTTAATAATATTTAGATATTATAAAAAAAATATTTTCTAAAGTTATGTAAAATTATTAAAAAGTTATAGTAAAAGTATTATATTATTAAAAGAAATTATTTATTATTATTAATAAGTATATTAAAAATATAGTTTATAAAAAGACATTACTTTTAAAAAAGAATTTAGCTATAAAATAAGAGGATTTTACTAAAAGAGAGTAGAATCTAATAAATTATTTTTATTTAAAAGATTTATTTCTAGATTTATCTTTTTAAAAAAAGATTTCTTTCGATTCTCTATCTATAGATATAAATTAAAAAGTATAATATATTTTTTAGATTTTTTTTTTCTTTCTTATATTAAATTTTAATATTAATTTTAAAATAATTTACTTTTTTTTTTTTTTTTATAGTATCTTTAACATTTATTATTTATTATATCAATACAGTAATAATAATAATAAGATAAGTTTATTTATAAGATAAGCTTCTTATAAATAAGACCTATTTCAATTTTTAATTTATATAATAAGAAAAATAAAAAAAAAAACTTAACAAATTTATTTATTAACTCCTAAACAAAAAATATTTCTATAAAGAGTATTAAATAAATAAAATTTAAAAAAATAATTTTCTTTAAAATTTAATATTTTTTAAATTAATTTTATTTTTTCTTTAACTTTATAGTACTCTATTTTATAAATATTTTAAATTATCTAAGATAAACTTATATAAAGTTAAAGAAGATATTATCTTTAAATTATTAAAAATTATTCTCTAAACTATATAATAAAGATTATTTTACTAAATATTTATTATAATTATTAAATCTATTTAAGATTTTATCTATACTATATTTAATAAAATTATTAAATTTAATTTCTTTAAGATCAAAATTTTTTTTAAATCTTACAAAAGCTAATTCTAGAATAAAGATATAAAAAATTTTATAAATTTTTATTAATTTAAGTATATCTAATTTATAATAATATTTTCTTAGTTAATATTTAATTATATAGAAATTAAATTTTTAATAGTTAAGTTTTTTATTAAAGTATTAAATTTTAAAATTTTATATAAATAAATATACTTTATCTTCTTCTTTTAAAAAAGATATTTACTTTTTTATTAATTATAATAATAACTTATTTTTTTTTATAAAAATTATAAGTTTTTTCTTAATTTTTTATAAAAGAATTATATATTTTATATATATTTTTTAACTTTTAGTACTATTTCTTTTAGTAATATTAATAATAGGAAAACTTTAAAGTTCTATTCTTTTAAAGTTTTATAAAGAGTATATTTAGTTATTAAATATTAAAAAATATTATATATAAATTCTACTATTAATAATAGTATTAATTAATTATTTTAAAAAAAATTTAAAAAAAATTAAAAATATATTTTTAAAATTTAGATAAAATATTTAAAAGTACTATCTATTTAAGTATATCTTTTAATTATAATATTTAGTTTAATTTCTATCTAATTAATTTATTATAGACTATTAAAATTTATTACTAAATAAGGAATTTTAATCTAAAATATATTTTATTTATACTTTATATTTATTAAAAATATATTAATTATAAATATACTATAATTCTTTAATTCTTTATTTATTATTCTATAGAATAAAGATAACAACTTTAATTAATTTATATATTATAACTAGAATTTTATTATATAAAATATTAATTAAAAAATTATAAGATTTAAATAATCCTTAAATAAAATTATAAATTATAACTTAAAAAAATATATTAAAAATATTATAAAGTTTTAATATTCTATATAGTTTATATTAATTAAGTTTATTTTAATAATATATATTATAAGTTTTAATATAATTTTTAATATTTTTATAGTTATATTTATAACTAGAAATAAATTCTATAAATTAATTTTTATATTCTATCAATTCCTAAATACTTATAAGTAAGGATATTATAATAAAGAAAAATAATTTTTTTTTATAATTTTTTTATTAGAATATAGAAAAATTCTTTAAATAGAATAATATTTTTTTAAACTTTAAAATATAGTAAGAATTTTTAGTTCTTAAATATTCTTTATACTACTAAATCATTTTTATATACTTTTAAAAGCTTTTTATAGAGGTTATTACTAAGTTTATAAATAATAAAGTTAAATACTTTATTAATAATTAAATTAAGTTTATCTTTTATTAAAATAACTTCTTTATTAAAAATAATATTTTTAATAAAATCAAGTTATTAACTAATAATATTAATAAAAACATTTTTTTTACTTTTAAAATATATAATTTTCATATTATATTTATAAAATAGTTCCTACTAGTAAACTTATTATCTACTAAGTTCCTTAATAGTTATAAAAAAAATAAGGTTTTAATAATTTAAAAAAATAATAAAAAGTTCTTTAATCTAAAAGTAAACTTACTATTTTTTATATATTTTAATAATAGCTATTAGTTCTTTATTATAAATAGTATATTATAGTTATATAGTATTAAATTTATAAGATATATAAGTAATAAAGTATTATTTATTATTTCTATATAATTATAAAAGATATACTTTTAAAATAACTATAAAAATATTTATTTTAATTTTAATAGATAGTTTTAAATTAAAAACTTATAAGATAAAAACTATTATAAAAGCTTTTTTAAAAATTTTAAAAACTTTAATTTTTTTTAAAGTTATTTTAAATTTAATATTTTTTTTAATAAGTTTAGTAAGAGTAGCTATAATATTGCTATATTATTAAATAAATTTTTAATAATAATTATATAATCTAAAAAAGAATTATATATTATAGAGATTTTATAGTACAAATTATTACTAAATAACTTCTATCTTTTTTAAATTTATTTTAACTTCTTATTAAGTTACTACTACTCTAAAAAATTTAATTTTAATAATTTTAAATTTAAATTTTTTTAGAGTAATAGGAAGATAGGCTTTAGTTAATTCTTTTATAATAATATTAATATATTTTTAATATTCTTCTTTTATTTTATTATATATAAGGATATTATCTAAGTAAATAATATAGATTTAATTAATATATTCTTATAAAATATAGTTTATAAGAGTTTAAAATAAGATAAAAATATTAATAAATCTAAATAATATTACTAAATATTTAAATAGTTTATAATAATAATAAAAAATAGTTTTTTATTCTTTACTAGAGACTATTCTTATATTATAATATCTATTAATTATATTAAGTTTAATAAAGTATTTAGCTTCTAAAAGATAATTAAAAGATTTACTAATTAAAAAAAGAGATTTTATATTTTTAATAATAATATTATTAAGATTTTAATAATCTATATAAATTCATAATTTTCTATTTAGTTTTAATACAAATAAAATAAAGTATCTTACTAAAAATTTAGAAAGTTAAATATATCTATTTTTAAGGTTTTTATTAATATATTCTTATAATACTATCATTTTTTCTTTAATATAGATATAAATAAATAATAATTTAGAGTAAGTTCCTTTTTTTAATAATATTTAATAAAAAAATCTATTTATTTTAAATAACAAGATAATAATATCTTTAGGCCTTAGTATAATTTACACAATAGAGGTAAACTATATTAGTATTATTTTAATACTTATTTAATATAACTCTTTAATTTTAATCTATATAAAACAAACTATATAAAGCTTATTTTTAAATTAATTAAAAAGTTCTTTTTTTAAAAGATATTAAATATTTCTTAGATAGACTTTTTTTTTATAAAAAAAATTTATTTTATTTTTTAAAATTTTTTATTAGTATTAATAGTAAGAAAATATAGTTATATTTTATTACTAATTAATTAAGGAATTATATTATTATAACTAGGTAAAATCTATAACTATAAGATAAATTATCTTAAAAATATCTATAATTATAATTTTAAAGTATCTATTAATAAAGAGTTAAAATATAATATTATATATTATTTTTTTTAAGAGGCTTCTATTAAAAATAGTAATAATAATTTATTTATATTTTTATTATATTAATAGTAATAATTTTTTAATAATGTTAAAATAAATATAAAAATCTTAGACTTTATTATTAAGTAAAGTTTATATAAAATAGTTATTAATATAAATAAATAGAATTATATATATTTAGTTAGTAAAATTTAAGATTTAAGTTATAATATTAATAATATATAAATTAAATTTTTTAAATTATATTATATTTTAAAATTTAATTAATTTAAAAATTCAATATTTTATTTTTTCTTTACTTTATCTATAATTTTATTAGGGGAGGAGTTTATTTCTTATTTTAAAGGATTTTAAAGTAAAACTAAATAGATAATAAAAAGGTTTTCTAAATTAATACTTAGTTAAAGTAATAGTTTATAAAAAATAAGATTAAAATTTTAAATAAAAAAAAAGTTAAAATAATTAAATTATTTTAGGTAAATAGATTTTTAATAATCTAAATATATATTTTAAATAGAAAAAAGGTTTTTATAATTTAAATATTACTATTTTAGAATATTTATATTTTAAAAAATTTAGTATATAATTTTAAAAGCTTAGTAGTTACTAATTCTTCTAGTCTATTTATTTATATATTTTTTATAGAGTAGTAGGATATTATAGAAAAATTGAGTTATAGAAAGGTTATAGAAAAAAAGTTTGTAAATAATATTGAAGATATAAAAATATCTATAAATATTTATTTAAAAGTTATAATAATTATTATAAATAGAGGAATGATATTAGAAATTAATAATGTTTTTTTATTAAAAGAATTATTATTAGTAGATATCTTTATATAATTTCTACTAAATATAGATATTAAAATATTATTAGAGGTAATAATTATACTTATATTTAAAATTATTATATTCTTCTATAATTTTTTAAACTATTATCTAATAGTAGGTATAGTTTATCTATTCTTTAAAGTAGTATTTATAGAAAGTTAAAATAGTTTTATAGAAAAGATATAAAATGTTGTTATTTTCTTCTGGATATAAGTTGTAAAAAATAATTATATTATTTTTTATTATTTTAATAAAAATAATTTCTAGATAGAATAATTAGTTATTATTTTTATTAATATAATAATTAAAAAAATATTAGATGAAAAGTTCTTTTTAAGAGTAAAAATAGTTATATGAAAAAAAAGGTTTTTTAAATAATAAAAAAGGAGTATTATTTTAGTTTTTAAAAAAAAGAGTTAATAATACTTTTAATATAGAATATAAAGAAATATCTAGAATAAAAAAATTAATATTTTTTTAAAGTTTTATTTTATTTTAGAATATAGCTTAAGGTTAAATATTTATAAATTATATAAGAAAGTAGATCTTAATTATAGTAATATTTAAAGGTTATTTTTAAGGTTTCTTTTTTTTAAGTAATAGCTAGTTAAAGACTTTAATAATAATTCTAATATATTATTTTTTAGATATAAGTCTTAAATTTCCTATATAAATAAAAATTATAATAATATAGAAATAAAGTAAATAATTAGTAGATATTTAGAATAATTCTATATTTAATTATAGTTATCTAATATAAATAATAATATTTATAAATATATAATTATAATTTATATATAAGATAGTTAATAAATTAAGTTTTATAAAAATAATATATATATTTAATATTAATTAAGAGATATTTAATAATTTAATAAAATAATTAAAAAAGTTTAATAATTTTTAGATTTTTTATTATAATATTATATATATAGAAGTTATTTATAAGTTATTTTTTATAAAGTTTAATTATTATATAATATAAGATAAACTAATAGTTTTAATTATTTTTAGATTATTTTATAATTTTTATATATTTATAGCTAGTATTTTTGATAATATTAATAATATAATATTAAAAATATTAAAAGTCTTTTTTATTATATTATAAAATAATAATCTAAGTAGTAAAAACTTATTAATAATTAAAGTAGAATTATTTATTTAGGATTAAGGTAAAAGTATAAAATTATTTAAAACTAAAATTTTAAAAGCTATGATTATTTTTCTATAAGTTTTCTTATATAATAAAAAGTTTCTAGTACTATATATTATATAAATATATAATAAAATTTTAAAATTATAAGTTAAAATAGATTAGTTATTTAAAAAGTTTTTCTTTAATTTTATAAGTTTAATATAATTTTTAGTTAAATTATTATTTATAAATAATATAAATACTATTAGTAAAATTCTTTTAAAACTAATAATATTCTTTAATAATTAGAAAATAAAAAAGAGATTATAAGTTAAATTTTATTTTTTTTTTAGAAATTATCTTTTTTTTATTATTATTTACTATAGTAGTTTCTAGCGTAATTATAGAGATATTTAATATATTAGTTTCTATAGATTTAAAAAAGACTTATTTTAAAATTTATTATTAAATTTTTTTAAAATCCTATATATTAGATAACTATATTATTTAAATTAAAGTAGTTTTAAGATTTAAATTAATATTTTATATAATTTAGAAATTATATTATTATATATTATTTTTTTAAGAAGTATAATAGTTTTAATTAAAGTATTCTTCTTTATTATAGTTATAATATAATAGTTTATTAGATTTTAAAACTTTATTAAACTTTTATTTTAGCTTAGTATAATATTAAGTAGTATTAAGATCTATAGAAATTAAACTAAAAGTTTTTCTTAGTTTATAAGATTTATTACTATTTTTAATTTAATTCAGTTTATTAGATTTTTTACTATTATATTATTTTAAATTAGTAGAATAGAAGTAATTATTTTAAATCTTTTTATTAAAAAATCTAATTTAGTAATAGATATTATCTATCTTAATAATAATTTATTATATATTTATTCTAAATAGGATATCTTTTTTCTTATCTTATTCTTTAAGAAAAATATTTTATTTAAGATAAGTTTTAAGGCCTTCTTAAGCTTAATAATAAAAGTTAGATTTATTCTAATTAGTAAAAAAAATAAATTAGTTAAATTTATAGAAGTAATCTTAAATAGATTTAGTTTGTTAAAGTTCTTTTAAATTTTTTTTAACTTAAATTTTCTTATTATCTTCTTTATACTATTATTTAAGAAATTTAATAAATATTTTATAATTAATAAGAATAAAAATAATATAAATATTTTATTTTTTTTTAAAAGTTTATTAATAATATTTTTTATAATTAATATAAATTTAAAAAATTAATCTTTTAAAATATATATTTATAAAGAAGACTTTAATTTTATCACTAAGAAATTAGTTCTTTTAAAGTTAAAAGTATATATTAAGCTAATAAAAAAAGTAATTAAATTTCCCTAATTTTCTATTAAACTTAATTAAATTATTAATTTATAGTACCTTATTATTAAGTTATTTTTTATATATTTTTTTTTTTAAAAATTCTTTTTTTTTAAAATTAGTAAGAGTAAATTTAATAAATTTTTTAGTTTTTTCTTCTAAATTTATTATATTATTTTTAATAATTTAGTTGATATCTTAATTTTTAGTTAAAAAGAAGGATTCTAAGAAAAAGCTACTTAAGCTACTTTTATTAAAACTAACTAAGTCTTATATAGACTAGTCTAAAATAATTATTTTAAATATTTTTTAGAGTAAGTTTATAGTGATATTTAAATTTTATATATATTTATTAACTAAAGTTCCTAATTCTTATTCTATAGTTAGTATACTTAAATTTATAAGATTTATATTTTTTATTTTTAATTTTTTTTTATTTAAAGATCTTATAAAGCTATATATATTAAGTACTAAAAAGATTCTTATAGAAATTTTAGAAATACTAATATTAAAATATTTAATTATTTTTTTAAAGTATTTACTAAAGGTGGAATTACTATTAAATATATATATATTACCTTCTTTTTAAGAAGTTAGATTAGTTAAGATATTATACTTATTCTAAGATTTTTTATTAGGAATTACTTAAAATAGCTAAGTACTTTAGACTAATTGTTTTTTAACTTAATTATTTAAGTTCTTAGAAAGAAGATATATAAATAGAATAAATAAGGTAAATAAAATATAACTCTAAATATAAGATATATTAATTTAGTAAATAAATAAGTTAACTAATAAGATTTAAAAAAATATAAATATTATTATTAATTAAAATTAATTAAATATATAAAGTTAATATATATTATTTTATATAAAGTAAGAGTAATTAGTAATTATAAAGTATTTAGTTATAATTAATAATTAGGTTCTAATTACTTATATATAATAAGTACTTAAGTAATTAATATATATATACTAAGAGCCCTAATTACTAAATATATTATAATATTTATTAAACAGAAATTTACTTAATTAGACTATAAGTCTAATTTAAGATATATTAATTTATAAATTAACTTAATAAGAATAAAATAGATTTTTATATAAAGAATAATTATATAAATAAAAAGAGGTCTAAAACAAAATTTATATTTAGTATAGTAAGATTTCCTATTTAGGAAATCTGTCCTTAGGCGAGCTGTGACACTTATTAAAATGTTCTATAATTCCTTTTAAAATTAAGAAGTTAGTTTTAGACTAGTAATTAAAAAAAAAATACTTTATAATTTTAAAAAGTTAATTAAAGAAGGTTAGTTTATTTATAGTTCTTTTTATTTATTATTAGCTTCTATCCTAAACTTAATTTAAATTTAAGGTCTGGTATTTGATATTAGAGATATTTATAAAAAATTAAATATATTGTTAAAGTAAAACTAACATCAAAAATATTATACTATAAGAGATTATCTAGAAAAGGTTATAAATCTTAATAATAATTTCGCCTAAGGTATAAGACTAATGTGTGTGAAGAATAATATTCTAAAGTCTAATATTTATTATTTAATAATTTAGCCATTAATTAAATTAATCTTAAATATATGCCGCCGATAATTAAAAAGGATTTTAAACAAATTTAAAAATCAAAGCAAGATAAGCTAAAACAACAAATTAAAAAACAATTAGAATAACTAATAGGGCAAGAGCTAGGATAGCTATCTTAATTTATTTATTTTTTTTATATAAAAAAAAAGAAAAAGAGATTTTAAATTTACAAAAATAAGAAAAAATTATTTATACTCTCATAAAATTAATATACCAACTTCAAAAAATATATAAAAAAAAAGAAAAACACAAATTTAATAATAGGAAAGTAAAAAATACTTAAACTTTATTATTAATTATTATATTTTTAAATTAAAATATAAAAAAATTCATAAAAACTTTACTTTTAAATTATATAAAAAGCTAAAAAATTACTATAATTATACTATAATATTAATATTAAAACTATTTTTTCTTATTCTACTAGCTATCTCTATTCTATAGTATTATCTCTTATTTATTATTAGTTATATTACTTTTTTAATAATTCCTTTATTCTTTTATTCTCTAACATAACTTTTTACCTTAACTATAATATTAATTAAGCTAACTATAATATTAATTATATATACTCTATAATAAAACTACTATATACTTAAATAAAAAGATTAATATAGAGTTAAATAACAAATATCCCTATAAATAATTCTAACAATAAGATACCTAATAGCCTTAATAATAATAAATTATAAAATAATTATTCAAAATTATTAAAAAATAAATTACTTTAATAATATCTTACTAAACTTATTAATAATAAAAGAAAAAAAATAAATATTTAAAACTAAAATATATTTTAAATACTAAAAAGTAGATATTTTATATAGATAATTATTATTTTTATTCTAGCTTCTATTCTTTCTCTTTAGACTAATATTACAATAAATATATTACTTAAGAAGTTAGAATTTTATTTATTTATAAAAAAGCCTAGTATTAATTAAACTTTATTAATTAATACAAAATTTATTAATAATATACTCTTTAAAAATAAAGAAAAAAGTATATTTTAAAATAATTACTTTGAAAATATTATAATTAATCTTATTATCTAGCCAAATATTATTTTAAAAGATAATATTTTTAATAACTATATTACTTAAAAAGCCTATTTTATTACTTATATTAAGGAATTCATTAATTTAAATATTATAGAGATACTCTTACTTAATAAATATAATCTTTAATATTTTAAAGATTAATATTATTTTATAATAAAAGAGAAAAAATCTAAGGTTAGATAAAATATTATTATATTAGTTTTTTATACTACTTCTCTAATTAATATAATAAAGTATATATAATCTACTATATTAATAATATTATAATTACTAAAAAATATTAAATATTTTTATATCTAAAGCTATACCCTTATAATTATCCTTAAAATAATTAATAATAGTTTAAACTTTAGAAAAAAATATATAAGTTATACTATTAACTTAATTAATATAATTATTAAAGCCCTTACTAATTAAAATATATTAAGTAATTATATTATTAAAATACTTAATAAAAATAAAACCTTTATTAATAAGTAGCCTCTAATTATAACTAATAATAAATAAACTATTATACTTAAAAATATTATATCTTCTTTTTTAAATTCTAGAATTTTAATTAAATAATATATTAATATACTTATTAAAACTAAAGAGATTATTATATATATTCTTTATTTAATTATAAAAAAGTCCTAATAATATTATTAATATAATCTTATTAGTTATTATTACTATTTATTAAAAATTAGTAACATCCACTAATATCTAATAAATACTACTAAATATATTTTTTTTCTCTTATCATTTTTTTTATTATTATAGTTCTTATTATTTTTTAATTATTATAACTTTTTTTTAAATAACTCCTCTAATAGATTTATAATAAGATCTAGATTATTATACTATATATTTATAGTTAGTATCCTTTTATATATTCTATAAAGTATATTAGCTTTATTATCTTTATTTTCTACTTATTCTAATTTATTATATAACTATTCTTTTCCTTCTTATAATCTAACTTACTTTTATAGCTATTCTCTACTTTTTTATAAGATTTTAACCTTAGAGATAACTTTAAGGCCTTTTCTTTATTTTACCTTATATAACTTTAGTTTTAATTTTAAATATATTTACTTATAAAGTGTTTTTCTCTTAGTAAAATTATTATATTTATATAGTAAACCTTTAGTTTAAAGAATAGTTTAATAGAAAGTGTCTATTATAAAATAAATATATATAGTTTAGTTATAATTTTTAAGCTTATCTAATATCTTCTTTAAGACTTTAGGATTTATTAATAGCTTCTTATCTGGTAAATTTTTTAGAAAATAAAAATATAAATATTATAACTTACTTATTAGTAAGTAGTACTTTTTCTTTTTTTAAAATAATATTAAGTACTTATTATAAATATTAATAAATAATTAAATATTTTTTTTTAGTAAATCTATATATATAAAATATAATATTATAATATTTTATTTAAAATTTATAAACTTTTTTATATTCTTATATTAAATAAATAAAACTTTATAATTGTTTATAGTAGAAGATACTAAATAACTTTATTAAAATTTAATTTATATATTATAAATACTTATTCTGAAATAATAATAATTTTTAATAATTAAAAACTAATTTAATAAGATTATATAAAGTTTTAGTTACCCTTCTATTATTAAGATTATTTTAGTATTTTTATTAGTTTTTATTAAAATAAGTAGATTATATTTTTTAATAATAAGTAAATAAAAATATAGTATTATAATAGCTATTTAATTATTAATACTTATAAATATAAATAATATAAAGTAAAAATAAGTATTTATAATCTTATATATTTAAAAATTAAAGATTAATAACTTATTATAGCTATTTATTAATTAAATAATATTAGACTTTAATATTTAAAATTCTTATTTTTCTTAATATAATAATAATATGTAGATTTTATAATCTTTAAAATTAAGTTCTTAAATAATTTATTAAATAATCTCTCTAATAATTAAAATATTTATAAAAATAATACCTTTAATATAAGCTATAGTATACTAATATTTTTTTCTATCTAAATCTTTATTTTTATAAGTTTACTCTATTAATAATTTTATATTCTTATAATTTATATATTCTATACTAAGTAAAGTTCTTAAATAAAGTTTATAATAATATTATATAAAAATAAGAAGTTAATTTATAAGTATAAACTATTTATTCTTTAATTTATCTAGTATCTCTAACTAGATAATACTTTTACTAATTAAATTTTTAATCTTATTTAGAAGCTTTATATTATAATATAGAGAATTAAAACTATCTATTATTTTCTATATTCTTATTTAAAGCGCCTTCTACTATTATTTTTATTTAAAATTTTATAATTAATATCCTTATTTAATAATTTAGTAATTTAGACTTTAAATATTTAATTTATTAATCTCTAAAAATTATGAACTCTAAAGTTCTACTAATATATTTGGCTTTGTAATATATGCTTTAAAAATAAAATATTTAATAAGACTTTGATGTTTCTTTTATTTAAAAGTAGTACATTTAAGTATAATTATACTATAATAGTAAAGATTTAATTAATAATAGGTATATAGTGATGATACTGCGAGCTTCTATTTTTAGTATTAAATTTTGGTGTTGTTTAAATTTTTTGTGGCCCGAAGGTTTGTTCATCTCGTTCGCTGTACATTTTGAGGTCTTAGTCTCGTAATCAACTTTTTTCTAACCCGTCCCCACAATCTAGGGAATATATTTACATGAACCAACTAGTACCTAAGTAAATACTTTGGCATTACTCAAGTAGATTTCGACGTCCGACGTCTTGCAATGGGCTGCGCCGCAATATTAATACCGCGATTCTTTCGAGTTTAAACGGTTTGTACCTATTGATATTTGCGCCCAAAAGAGAACTATCGCCTAGGGTTTTCTGCTAAACACTTTAGGAACTTCAACATCCTCTGGCGGTCGCATTGACCCACGCCTTAGCCTATCAGTTGATACCTTATCCGTGAATTTAAACATTCCCGGTCAACGTTAGCATGGTTATTACCAGGAGTAATCGTTTATCTAGATCCACCTCAAGGCTACACGATTCTACCAATCGCTTCATTTCCGTTGATTCTCTCAATATATCAGCAGGGCCAATATTAATTCTCTCGAATATCACTTTGAAAAAGATGAGATAAGCACGGCTGACGGTACATTGAGAACGAGTACGGCTTATCGGATCGGTATTGGTCTCTGGAGGACAAAGCAGACGAAGAAAATCAAGAACAGAAGTCAGCGCCATGGATTGGCACCCGGGTAAGGAGGCTGTGCATATGTGTGGCTACCGCCCAACAGGGGACCTTGTTCCTGCAATATTCGCACTGCGAGATCCCTGCACACGTAGGATTTGATCGTGGGGTCGCCCGCGCCCGCTTTGTCTGCAGTCAGCAAGCATCAATTGTTTCCTCTTGACTCATCTTGCCTATGTAGTTGATCCTGTGTACCCAAATTTATTACACTTTCCGTTATCGACGGACTAAAGTAACATAAAAAGCTGCAGGCCTGAGTGAGGCCGGTTGTAAATCGACTCGAAAGCGAACCCTCGGAAGATCCTTTCCACAATACAAATCCCTCTTTAAAAAGCTTAAGATCTTGTTTGATAAATTACAAAAGACTGGGTTTCAAGATAATTAGGAACAAAAAATCAAACAACATGCCGTCGGCGTCCGCTCCAGCGCCCAAAAAGACAATAGATATCGTGCAGCAGGGCATCAAAGAGCTGTACTGTCCAGCCAACCCCGATGTAGAGTATGTTGGATTTTTAATCTTGTTTGCCGCCGACGACATGATTATAGATGCTGATGAATCGATAGCATCGTTGCAGTGCCAGGTCTCGGCGCCCATCCGCTGGAGTGTTGGAAGTCTGCAGATCCTAAACTTGAGTTCAACTGGCTCACCGACCGGGATGGTCTGGCCAAAGAATTTCCACGAGCACGGATCTTGCTCTATATGTATCAGTCTGCTTGGACCGCACCTTTCAAAGTGAGGCAGTTTATGTCCAACTTATCCCAAACGCTTCTCTTTGGCTTGAAAGAAAAACGTAAAGTAAGTCCCGTTAGTCTTTGTTTTGACCGATTTGATAGATAAATTAACAGGATAAGGATGATGCGCCCCGACGGCCGATTGTTTTCCTCGGTCATAGCATGGGAGGCTTAGTTATAGCGAAGGTGAAGTACCATCCTGTGGATTTGTACTCACGCTCACCTGTAGAGCTTTCGTGGGATCTATCATCTTACAAATTACTGTACACAGGCTATTAGTATGGCAGAAGGTCGCAGAGAGCATTTCGAGAAAATGTTTGAAGCCATAACTGGGTGCATTTTCTTTGGGACACCCTTTGACGGCGCACCAGTCGCCGCCGTTGCCTCGATGTTCGCTCAAATCAGTGAAGCCGTAGGCTCAGACCAAGCTACAGCATCGAAGCTTTTAGACCTAATGAAACCCGGCGATGAGTCTCTGCGAGACATCAAAAACGAACTTGTGCGTTTGTCGACAAAAATGAGTCCAAAGATTGAACTTTGGTGCTTCTACGAAGAGAGGCAGACAGACTGGAGCAGGCAAGTTGGATTGCCTTTCAGAGTACCCATTCCAAAGGTAGAATAGCCCCATTCCGAGTAGTATAGCGGCCAACCCAGAAAGCTCACCGAAGATTAACCCATAGAAATATGCCGATTTCGTTACAAGAGAATCAGCAACCCTCACTGGGGTTGACTCTACGGGGCTTGCGCGAACCCACCGAGAGCTTGTTAAATTCGACAGCTTCAAAGATCCGGTGTACCAATTAGTCCGAGGTCCTCTCAAGACCATTATCAACAAGGCTCCCCTTATTGCAAAAAACAGATTTAATTCCACACGGGGAATCGACGGAGAGGTCGTAACAGACGTACTTAAGGAATTAGAAGGCGTCAATGTCGACAAGAAACGTAAGAAGGCAACACAAGGCGTCATCTCGTCATTGTGGATACTTCAGGAACAGGAATACAAACAATGGCTAGAAAAAAATGAATACCGGCGAACTGCTTGTCTATGGTTGTTAGGTCCCGAGGGTAAAGGGAAGCTAGGCGCCTCACTCGCCGCTATAGACCACATTGAGGAAGCTCTTCGACAAGAAGAGCTCCATAACTCGGGTCAAGCAGCTAATCTATTCGCCTATTTCTTGTGTGACCAAACTAGCGAAGACTCAACCCCAGAGGAACTGCTCAAGTCACTTCTACGCCAACTTATCAGTCAGCAGCAAGCTCTCGCCGTGTACGCAAAACATTTCGTCAATCCCGAAAAACGTGGAACCACCCGCGGGAATAAACAGGCGGGGTTGACCGTTGAGAATCTCTGGCAGAGTCTGCAAGATATGCTAACTGATGAGATCATTGGCACTGTCTACTTTGTGGTCAACAATTTTCATTTAATGGATGAACAGACCGATTCAGTGAAAAAACTAATGGCGATGATAAGCTCTGAGTGGCAGGAATCAGGATCTCCACGAGCTCACGTCAGATGGCTTTTTACCAGCCAGATGAGACACAGTATTAAGCAAGCACTCGAATCTCAGTGCACTAGTATTATTAACTTAGATGACGCTAAGTACGGAAATCAAGTCCAACAGGAACTCAAGTTACACGCCCAAAAGAAGATCGCCGAGTTGGGGGTGGCAAAGGGCTATAACAAAGCTCTTACATACTTTGCCGGGAGTTTGATCGGAAAGCGGGCTCAAAATACACAGTGGATTGATATTACCATCATCCAACTGGCCGAGCTTCCCATCGATGCTAAGGACTTGAAAGTCCGGTCGCTGTTAGAGCGTATTCCTCAGGACTTGAGGTCTCTTCTCGACCGTGCTTGGCTTTCCGTAAGTTCTCCTTCACCGAATAACATGTACAAACGACCAATAACTTGGATTTACGACAGGTTCTGGATCCAAAAGATGACCAGCTGGAAGAGATAAAAGAAATGTTGCGAACACTCATTATCACTTATGAGGAACCAACGGAACACGACCTCGCCATGCTTACAGGGCTCTCTCACGATGCAGAATCGCGAGCTCACCTCTGCATTCTTGTTGAAAAATGCCGGCCGTTGCTCATATTCCGCAAATCAAACAATCGAATCGGCTTCATGAATTCATTTGTCAAGGCTCATTTACTAGAAAACGCGGAAAGATTATTGAGTTTCTCGGCGGAAGAGGTCCGTTGGCAACACGGTATCGTTGCCCTCAGAAGCTTCTCCCACATCACACAATTTTTCGCAGATCGAGAGCCTGAGAAGACTGCAACCGTTACTCAGGATCAGAATCAACTTTCAGATGCCGGTTTTATACCCAATTCCGATTTTACTGGAATAGTGGCACAAAAGAATATGAGCCTTACCGGCCAAGAGCAGAATACTGCACCTTTGATCCAGGGGCCGGTCACGGAAATACAAGGGGGTGTGGTACTAGACCCTCTGCCATCATCGAATGAAGAAACACAGTTTAAATATGAATATGACGATGACGATGACGATTATTCCGAATATGAAGCAGAAAAAATTCATACAGACGAACCTACAAGTGAGGTAGGAAACCTAGCAGCATCCAGCTACGCCATCAAACATTGGTTGCATCACGCAAGCAAGGCAACCACCGACATCGCAGAGACTCTGAGCCAGGGAGAAGAATTCTGGGAAGGAGATTCCATGGTGCGGAAAAGGTGGTTACAAGCTTATCACAAACTGACAGACGCCTTCGATGGTGTTACCTTAGAGGGGTTTACTGGTCTTCACGTTGCGGCTTCAGTAGGTTTCTCGCAACTAGTTTCCGTATTGATAAAAAACGGCCATCAAGCAGACATCGATGTTCGCGATAAATATTCTAACACGCCAGTAAGTTTATTTACAAATCTTGCGGGATGAGGCCCAGCTCGTTAACCTTCGTCAAGCTTCATTTGGCTGCTTATCTAGGTCGGCCAAACATTTGCGAGGTGCTTTTGAATAATGGTGCAAAAATCGACGATGGCCAGGATGAAGGCGAACAAACTCCTTTATCCATGGCAGCGTGTAAGGGCCATTGCAAAGTGATGATAAAGCTCCTCGACAGAGGGGCCAATCCGAATGCATCAGCGAAGGGAATACTAGTCATCAACGACGCCATTGTTTCTGGGAATCTAGAGGCCGTGCGCCTTTTAGTCGAACATGGAGCTATCTTGGCACACGATGACGACAACGATGAAAACCTGCCCCCACTCGCACTATCCGCTCTTCTTTCCGATTTGACCATGTTTACTTACCTACTAGAGGCGTGTGCATCCAAAATACCCGGCAAGGAATATAGCAACGCGCTTATATCATCGGCCTATGCGGGGAGACTTGAGGTAACAAAGCGCTTGCTCCAGTTCCAACATGATACGGAAACATTTCAATGTGCTCTCGAAGCAGCAGCGAGTGAAGAAAATTGGGATATCTTGCTTTTGATTATTGCAAACTCAACGGGTTTATATTGCGATGGTGTGTTCTATAAGATTGCGACAGGCAGCGAACAGCAGGATGCTTTACTTTCTGCGATCTGGAAACATACAAACGAGGCCATTTCCCAAGAGACACTCGACCAATCTCTTTATGATGCCGTTGATAGAGAGAAAGCTTCCACTGTTAAGCTCTTACTGGAAGAGTTCGGTGCCAACGCCAACGCCACAGGCAAAGAGTAGGTCGGGCCTCAATTTGTACGCGTTATGTATCTCAACTAAAAGCTATATACAGGTATGGCAATGCACTAACAGCAGCTGCCTTTGATGGAACCTTGGAAATAGTCAGAATGCTTCTAGACCATGGCGCCGATGCCAACTCACCTGATGGCTGGGCTCTGCAGACAGCTGCCCAACAAGGTCATCTGAAGGTCGTTGAATTATTAGTTCAACACGGTGCTGATGTAAACGCATGTCTTCCCGAAGGAAAGTTTCTTTTGGGAACTGCTCTTCAGGCTGCCTGTCAGGCAGGAAAAATAGAAATCGTTTCTTTTCTCCTTGAGCACGGTGCCGACCCAAATATGGGCGCCGGCCCGGAAACTTGCCCAATTACTGCTGCCTGTCGCAGAGGTGAAGCAAAGATTCTCGAGCGCCTCATTGCTTCCGGCGCTACAGTTAACCGCTTCGGTGGGCCTGAAAGGTCGTCTCCACTCATAGACGCTGCGGGTACCCTTTACAAAGATTCACTCGAGAAACTACTCAACGCAGGAGCAGACATCAACCTGGTAAATAATGACGGAAATACTGCCTTAATTGTCGCAGCCGATGTTGGAGACGCAGAGGTTGTTGCATTTTTACTGGAGAAAGGCGCGGATATAACACATGTGAACAAAAGAAATATGAACGCTCTCCAAACAGCGATGAGCGCTGGAGCCACTGATTGCTTCCAGCTGCTAGTGCGAGCGGTGACACGTGTGCTTACTACTCTCAACAAGGCCATTCATGATCAGAGTCATGAGGCAAAGAGAGTGTTAAGCAGTGTTGATTTTAGTGGTTTACTACCGGCGGCTGAGGGGCAAAACACCGAAGGCGAAAAAAAGGATGAGAGTGCGGAAGTTACTGCTACTACGAACAAAAGTGTCAGCCTTGTAGCCACGAGCGAGAAGCTCGAGATCGGATGCTATCAGAATGATACCCAAAAAGACGAAGCAACTCAAGCCTTTACGGTCGAAGAAAGTTCATCCCAATCTGCAAACGGCGTGGGTTCTCATGAAGCTACGTATCCAGGGTCCCAGCAATCACTCCAGACAACTTTTATGCAAGAAGCACTACCTACTGCGATACAAAAAGACGCCAAGTTTCAGCAGGCTCCATTAAAGGAGGTAATCCTAGGAGTCCCAGACCATAGAAGTACTGAAGATGTGGTACCTTCGTCAACCACACGGACTCCAGATTTGCCTACCTATCAGGCTTACCAGGATTCTAGCAACAGCCAACCGGCTGGGACAGATACTACTTATTCCAATATACCTGCAGTAACAGAAGAAAGCCCTGTAACTCAATGCGTGTCATCAGACCCACTCTCTCACCGTCCAGCCGACTCTGGAGGCCTCGCTCATGCATTTGATTATGCAGAATCTACGACTCTCCAGACTGTATCTCAATCCTATCCAGACACAGGCCTATCAATTAGTCACTCCAACCAATTCCCATCCGCTCCTCCACAGTTAACGATCGCGGACCAAATCCAAACTTATCAGACCACCCAAGATACCAAAAATTCTCCTATCATTCTATCTTTTCAATCTCATCAGAGTAACCAGACATACCAAAGACCTACCCGCAAACCCCTTGGAAGTAGTTCGATCAGTTTAGAATCCGCTAAACATGAGCCCCCTTCAGGAAACGAAGTTCATCAGAACCATTTCAATTACCAGGACTACCAAGGCCAACACAGTTATCAAACTCCACCGCCTAGTCAACTTTACCAGAGTCCCCAGCTGAAGCAGGGGTACCAGTATCCAGGAGGAAATCAGGAATACCAAAGCCCGGTACTAAACCAAGACTATCAAAACAGCTTGTCAAACCAAGGTTACCCGAATCACGGACAGGACGAAGGCTACCGTTCGCCATCCTCCAGCCAAGACTACCAACATCACCGACTACCCAATCAACATTATCAAAATTATCAAGCTGACTCGACCCTTAGCTACAGTCCAGTGTCGACTATACCAGCTCAACAGCCTTTAGCTGCAGCTCCGAAACCGAGCTTCGGCTACCGCCTCTCCAGTTACTTCCAGAGCTCGAGCCCCGATCAATCGAATCAGAAATCAGGGTTCAGGTACAACGGTTCATGGTAAAAAGCTCAAGGCTTATTTCGTCTCAGTTGGGAACTTTAAAGTATATAATCACCATTCCTTGGCGTCGTAAGAACTATTTCACCGTATATATATATATATATGATCCATGTATGATAAAACTCAATTTCACCGTAAAATAACAACTTATCATAAAACACTGAGGATAAGGGTGCGGAATCACAGTTTTGTGAAAATATTGCCTCCGATTTATTATCTCATCTACACGGTAATATATACGGTGATATGTACAGAAACCCCTTTCAACATCCTGTGTATCATTGTTTCCTCTCACTTATTGTGCGCTACTTAAATAGTCGTTAAGTTTTTCATTTCGAACTCCGGAGTCACAATACCAGTCGGGCATGACACCCATCTGTCTGAACCGCTTGCTCTCATATCTCTTCGTAATCAACCAGTTATAAATTACTATGAAGAGGACTATAGCGAAGATAGCCACTCCGAAAATGAGTGGTGCAATTATCGCAAGAACTGCAACTCCGTAGCTGACGTTTTGGAAGGGGGGGTTGGTGGCTAGCCTTTCTGTAGCTAAACCCACTTGCATGGCTGTCAGAACGATGACAACATAACCGAGTATGGCGGCCAAAAGATGGAAGTTATCTCGAAGAAGATCCCCGTAAGACGCATGAGACGCTATTTTCGAGTATCCGCGCCATAAAAGTCCTTTCCGCCATCGGTATATCGAGTTTAGCCGACTGAGACGCAGCTCACCGTACCAAAAACGGGGGTTGACTGAGGAATACTGAAAGTTCTGAATAAATTGATGAGAAAACTCTCTCCAGTACTCCCAAGTCATTTTAGGAGAGATGAGACTAGCTTCCACAGCAATACGGAAGTCACTCTCACGGGAAATAAGAGCTATGTACGTGAATAAAAATCCATTCGCGGCTTTCGCAAGTTCTTCTCGGTATTGCCGTTCTTGTATATCCATATCTCTAGAACAGACCAAGTGCGCAGCCCAGAACACCGGATCGAGAAGGTACTCAGGTATTGGTTTGATAAATATCCGTTTGTCAGCCCAGACAAGATGGAGGTCCATAGATTCCGTTATGACTATATCTCGCGAGAGCATGATTTGGTAGTGAAGAGGGCGGGGCGGCATAGGTCGTCCGACCAACCAGAGTTGATCATGTATTTCATCTAATCGGGGAACAAGAAGCTCCCGTCGCAAAAACTCTCGGTCGTCAAAGCTTGGGATTGAGATGTGGTCGTGCTTGCTGCGGAAGCTAGCAGGTAGGTACTCTCTGAGTCGCTCTATTTGTCCGGCATCTAGGTCAGTCTGACCAGTTCCTACTACACTGACACGGAATGGTAATTTTTCGTCGTCCATTTTATTTAAAACTTTTCGCTTTCACGCGATGCGGATCCAGCAGGACCTCAAGATCCTTTGTTCGCTCCGTTAGTATCCCGTAAAACCGGTGTTTGGTTGAAGCGTGAAGATGCTGGCCCGGGCGATTTTTTCTTCTTCTCCTCTTCTTTGCAAAGATTAAGAACTAAGAAGGAATAGATGATGGGGTTGATAATGAAAACTTGGATACATATCCTTCAAAGTTGTATGAAGGCGCTGGATTGGAGGCTATGGCGGCACGTTTCTTTTCATAGCTATCTCGATGGGCGGCTGAATCACAGGATCCAAATCAAGCACATAGCTTGTGCCGATATGTTTTACTAATTAAGTAAAGCCACAAGGCAATCATGCATGTAATACCTCAATATCGAAAGAATAGAAAAAGCATACCTTTTTTTTTGTTTTCTTTGTTTTTTCTTTTTTCTTTTTTCCCCCGCCCCATCGAAACAAGCATAAGCGCCTCAAGCCAAGCATCTTACATGCATTCTGACATCGGATTCACGAGCTTTGAGATTCATGACTGATCCAACCGTGTTGATCACGATGGTGCCGCAACACAAGCTACGGGACTATTACCCGGATCAGAAGGTCTATTCTCCAACGCCTGCATTTCAAAAAGCCAGTTGCATGTCTCCGGGAACTACAGTTACATAGTGGCACGGGACAGCTCGAGCTTTCAGAGCTTTCAGGTGCAGGGTGCCAGGGTGCCAGGACCATCTGAAGCATCGATGTGAACCACTCAAATCAACAGCATGATTTGCCCCACGGCGTATGCGGCGTCTGATTGGTTCAAGAACCGAGTCAACCAAATTTGTTGCTGGAGCTGGTGTGGAGCCATTCAATTCGATAACGATTCGGTAGCAAGGGACACAACATAAATGTCTGGCAGCCGAGTCGCGCAGCTCCAGAACGGTTCGCCGCGAATGAACTTAACATTCTATACCCCGGTTTACATAAGGGAAATGATCTACAAGGAGAAGGAGATTTTCGCTCTTCGGACGGCATGTGTCCAATTTCTTCAGTCTCTTCAAGGCCAGCAGATAGACGGGCGCGATAATAGGGGGTGTGGAGATCATGGAGATGGTGTCGGTCAATAGTCCGTCGCCTCTCTACAAGTGCGGATGACATTCCTATATAATCTCGTCCTTCTCTCCAATATTCTATTTGATATTGAGAAGCATTGTTTTGATACCGATTTATTGCCTTCAAATTAAATACGTTGCAAAAATCAATCATTAGTAGGAAACACTCATCGAACAACAGTCCCGCCACCATGCCTATAACGGGACTAAGAGATCTTTTTTTTTTTCTCTACATATTTCTACAGAGCTGCAGTACTCCACTAGAGGCTGCCGTGATCAGAAAGAGAGCCCCATCCGGTGTCCCGCAATATGCTCTCGATTATGCGCCTCTATTATACCTCCACCCAAACGATGATTACAGACCTTCCGACATCAATTCAATTCTAACAAATACTGAGCCAAGAGTGAATTTTAACCCAATCCCTGGGATACCAACAGGATTGGATCTATATAACCTAGATCAATTGAACAATTTCGGGGGCGATTCAGTCTATCTTACGTCGACCAAGGATATAGCAACTGATAGTCAGCAGCAGTGGTTAAAAGGTGTAAGCCCAGACGCATCAGGCCTAATCAATGGCGCCGTACCCGCTGCCATAATTGTTAATGAAAAGGATTCTACTACCACTGATGTCTTTTATTTTTATTTCTACAAGTATGTCTTTAAATACCTTCACAATTTGAAATACCCACGAGGCAGCTAACAGTACAAAAACTAAGCTTTAATGATGGCCCCCCAGTTTTGGGTATAAAGTTCGGTGACCATGTGGGAGATTGGGAGTATATTATGGTCAGGTTCCAGAACGGACTACCCTCCGCTCTCTGGTACTCTCAACATGCAGATGGCCAAGCATTCACATACCAAGCAGTACAGAAAATTGGGAATAGGGTGAGCCTGCTTGTCCAGAAATCTTTATAAGAATTGGAGGCTTGACGTTACTAATCCGGAAACTTTAGCCAATTGGATACAGTGCTAAGGGATCACATGCCAATTACGCACTAGATGGGCTGCACGATCATACAATTCCAAATTTCAACTTGCCCGGTGCCTTTTTCCTTGTTGATGATACCAAAAAAGGCCTCTTGTGGGATCCAACTCTTTCCGCCTACTATTACAAGTTCGATGCGAGTTCAAATACTTTCACTGCTTATGATCCTGCTAGTCCTGTTGGTTGGCTCTACTTCAAAGGGAAATGGGGCGATGAGAAATATCCCAAGAGCCACATGGGTCAGTATGAATTATTTGGGCAGGCAAGATTCGGTGATGGTCCTACAGGTCCCCTTGGAAAGGAGCTACAACGAACTGACATCTGCCCAAGCAATGTTAAACCATGCTGGGTGCGGCCATTTCTGACCGCTAAGCTCGAGAAAAAATAATATTTTTCGCGAACCAATGCTTTATATATTACCTTACTGGTCTGTTAGCAACTAGTCCATGGACCAGTACTTTCTGACTTAACGCGCAATTGCTAGAAAACACTCAATTTTCCTTTCGAACCTCTAAACCTCCAAACCGTTTAAACATTTGTTTCTTGTAAATAGAACATTTTTAGCACTAATATCTATCGACCTTTCTTCCAATGTTGAAGGGTACTCTATCAAAACATAACTTACTGCGATAGAATATCAACATCATGCTGGCGAAATGTATACAGCTAGTTTGCAACAACAGAAACTGCCGCTTTCAACAATGTCAGGAATCAAAAGTGATCTCGCTTTCAAGATAAGCGCCGATGATATTTTATTCATAATAAAGTCAATATATCAAATACAGATGTGTTCGATCAACGCTCAATGTGCGAAATGCCAGATAACTTAGTTTATCATTTTTTCTTTGACCGTGACCGAAGATATTTAGGGTTACAGCAACGAAAAAGGTCAACGCCAGGTTCTAAGAGATAGTGTTATATGGTCCTGAGAGGGCGAGCTAGTGATCCATGAAGGTTATGTTGAACAGAATCCAACACTTACATCACATTTAGTAGAGCTACTAATATTGCTCCAGCATTTGTGAACCTTCTCGTACACTCAAACCCTAAAATATAAATCCTGGTGAAGATCCTATACATTATTTAGCTCACGAAGTGATTATAGCTGGAAGTTTACAGTGTCGATCTGAAAACTATTCAATGCTACATTTTACCTACACTTGCATTCCTCGAGTAACAGCCGACGGCAGCATAATTAGTTTCCCCTATTCCCAAATCGATCGGACTAGGATAAATAAACTTAATAAGGTTCCTGATGGCAAGATCATCGTTCGTGAACAGCTTCGTGTTTCGCAGAGGTAGCCAGGATGGCGATTCGGAATTTGAGTTCCGAACTCTGGACCGATTGCCTGCATCCGGTGACTGACTACATAAGTATTGCAGCGAGCGGTAGATACTGTTACTAATGCGGTCGTTTATACTTCAGCTGATCAACACTTTTTCTTCGCGTCTAATGCTAGTATGCCTCATGAAAATTCTCGTTCCTCACTCTCTGTTTCGGATGAATAGTTTGGGAAAGAGGCCATTCTTTATAAGTTCCTGCTTTGACCCTCGACCATGGGAACGGATTTCTGGAGGACGCGCACTTCCTATATCAAAAATACATTACCTAAAGAGGCTCTAAGTCGACCATAACATACCCAGTAATGCCCACCTTGTCAAGGGATCGCATCCACGGTTATCAAGAGATCATACAAAAATATTCCCACACGACTATGAAAGAAACCTTCCGCTCTATATTCAAACCGTTCATCAGTTGGAAAACTCAGCAAGATTGCGATCAGAAAGTCCAAGTATCACACAAATATATGAACGGAGTCGTGAACTATGGTGTTAGTGAAGAGACTCAACGGAACTTCCGCAACCCTCACCATAACTATCCAAAGTCTAAAACGCTTCGACAGTTTAACTACTTTTTATCTGGAATACTAAGTATCATCATCCTGTTACTGGCATACATTTCGTTTATCACCACCTATATCTCCGACCAACCAAGCGCGGAAATGTTGGCATTAAAACAGCAACCTTCACTCGCCGGGAATATGCTTCAGGAGCGAACGGCGTCCGATCGGGTGAAGATAATCATCCCAGCATATTTTGGTCCTGAAGATACGGCTTCCTGGGGGGAAGTCATATCTCAAATATCGAAATTCAAGAATGTTCTAGGATTTGCGATTGTAATAAATCCGTCAAACGGACCAGGGAGCCCCGCCGAGATAGCACGTTATGTTTCTCTCATCAATACTCTCTCAAAATACAAGAATGTGCAAATTCTCGGTTACATTCACCAATCATGGGGCCACCGGGATATCACTGGCGACGTGAATACATGGATTACTTATTTTCCAGGGAAGCTGGATGGGTTTTTCCTCGACGAAATGCCCTCTGAGAAATCAACATCGAACCTTGGCGCTGTTTCCAACAATAACGCTTACATAAAGAAAAAGTCTTCCCAGTACTTCCGCAGCGGCAGCCCTTTCATCATCCAAAACCCTGGTACAGAGGTCGATTCCTGTTTTTATGATCTGTCTTTCCATCAAGACGTTACGGTAGTTATGGAGAATACTGAAGATCTTCTCAAAGAATGGATTAAACTCGAGCGAGCTTCTGCGCAGGAAGACGTTAGTAGTTTGGGTATGATTCTATTAGCAGTCTCAAACCCCACCCTGGAATCCGTCGTCCAAACCATGCTACTATATTCAAGATACATATTTGCTACTAATCTTAATGAAACTACTGCGTACCTCAAAATTGCGAGCGATTGGGGGCTTTTCACAAAGTACGTTTACAAGTATGGGAGGACTGGGAGCCGGCTAAAGATTACGACAACGCCACGACCAGCAGCCACAAAAACACAACCTGAAAGACGAAAAAGTACCAAGCGAAGATTCCCGACAGCTACAGCGCGCCAGAAGGGAAGTTCATCGATATTATGAAGTTTTAGCGTATCTATTTGATAGCTTTATCCTAGTTTTTATGCTTAGACTTCTTAACGCTCTATAATTACATACATACGTTTGGTCATATGGCAGCAAAAAGGTAGGGTTAGGACCGATCAAAAAGAGCCCCCAGCGGCCGGACCAGATAGTTATCGCATTTGGCCCCCCCGGGGGGTACGGGCTACCAGTTAACCAAGACATCTCCCCTCTGGTCTGAAGGCCAGTACTTTGATTGAACGAAAATTCAAGAGAGTGGAAATGTTCAAGACGTGTTGCCGTGTTGGAATTTATACCGGTACCATATCATTGGACCATCTTAGTGCCGAGACTGGGACCATCTGGAACCAGACAACGCACTGTTTGACACGCCCAGTCTCGGTACTCGGCCACACAGTGTGTCAAACAAGCGTGTTGTCTGGTTCCAACGAGACCATCGTCGGCTAGTTTCGGCACCCTCGGCACAGACCGGTGCGGTCCCTGCGAACACGGTCGACATGACACCCATTGATTGTACTCACCACCCATCGACCCGTCATAATCGTCAGTATTACAAACTCTTCCTATCTCGCCATCAGCCCCACCGGATTCAATATTAGTCCCTCCAGGCACATCACCATAGCCATACAAAGGCATATGTTTCTAGTATAGCGGCAGAACATCCGGAATCGCAACACAACTACTGGAAATACGAGTCATCTCCAGGAGTCCCCACCGTGTACAGTCTGTCAGATTCTGGTTCGGTACGAATTCTCTGGGCTCTAGAGGAACTCGTAGAGCATAAACTGCTAGAAAAATATAATCTGAAGCAATTCAGGCGTACCAAACAGGCGCAGGCGCCGGAGGCTATGAAGGAAGGGTTTCGGCTCGGGAAAGCACCTATTCTCAAAGTCTCGCCTGCGACGGCGCCTGATGAACCACCCACAACTTTTGTGGAAGGCCGTCTGATCCTTCAGTTTCTGTCGGATCATTATGCCAATGCTCTCTGGGAGCCCGAAACACAGGAAGATCGGGCTCGAAATACGTTTTTCCAAGAATTTGCTGGTACGACCGTGTCCACACATACGAGTCTAACCCTCACTATGGATATCATTCCTGAGGCGACCCCTTGGCCATTCAAACCGCTCGTCAAACTGTTCTTCATGCCATTGATATCGATATTCAAAAATACGCTGGTGGGGCCATTCGATTTCTTGGAAGATACACTCACCGAAGGTAAGCCCTGGTTTGGAGGCTCAAAACTCGGGCTGGCCGACTTCTGCATGATTTTCCCGCTTGATACTTGTGTTGCGAGAAGATACCTTGATATTACAAAATACCCAAAAGTGGCCCAGTGGCACCAAATGGTCCATCAATTACCCGCCTATATGAGAGCCGTGAGCAAAATGGGAGAATACAATGGTATTGAAAGTATTGAAAGCTAAATCTTAGATGATCTGGTTAAAGGGGAACCAATATGGGATTTGAAGGCGGGTAATTACCGAACTGTTTTAATTTCCAATTTAGCCTCCAGAGTTCCAGTTTGATCGCATCATCAAAGCAATATGTTTTCTCACGATTTGCGGAGCCGTTAGGATTGATTTCCATGATGGGCAAGCATGTGTTCATGTCTGGGGCACATCTGGGACCTGTCTGGCGGATTTAATACCAGTATACGAAGTATAAAATGAAACATCTTGCAGATGAAATGTAGCTCTATTCTTCCGGCATGATGCTGCGCTGCAGCAAAGACCCATCATATATCTCGCATCCAAGTCGTGTAATTTAGTACCTATCTCGTATACACGTGCTTTAGCCGACAAAAATGCTGCAAGAGAAACATCTGAGCCTGCCACTCTTCTGCCGGCTAATATGACATTGATAGTCGGTTATTGCACCCTCCAAATGTTTCCAGATAACGCCATTCAGAATGTAAAATCATCCCTCCTTCCATGTTCTTAAAGCTGGAACGTGGCTTGCTATACAAAGGCTGTTGTCGTGGCGGGGAAACCTCGCAGGTTCAAGGGACAAGATTCTATCGCGGAACCTAAAACACACAGGTGGTACCTGCAGCTCGCCAGGATTTGTGTGCCTGAGCACGTAAAGAAATGAGGCATTTAACGTACGCGCATGGGTTACTCATACCGACATACATAATTCCAATGCAGTCCTGAAAGTCCCCATCACAGCCGGGCTCAAACGTTCCCGGTCTGCGAGAACCTCACAAGGATATCTCCCTGTGTTGTTTCCTGAACCCTCAAGTAGGCCACGCTCGATTCCCCATGAATTTAACTATTTGGATATTTGCCCACGTTGGAATGTCTGGGGAAACCTAAGCAATAGTATTTCATGGGAGATCTGAGAAAAGCGAGCGATGAGCAAATATCCTTGACGGTGGCGGAACTGTGATCTGTCTTTTACAAAAATTTATGACTTTTGACTCTCAAGTATGCGAGAACCTAGGCCGTATTCTCACACTAGATGCGCTTCGTAAATTGAGGCTGGAAATTGATCTTGATTGAGCTCATGAACCATTCTTAGCAGTTCTGTCCTATTGGCTAATCAAGCTTTTGGTATGCTCAAATTTATTAAACTCTCGTTCGTATTTCTCGATGAGTTCACGCAATAAAAGCATCGAAGAATATTAATGTGACTAAGGATCAAGCTTTGCCAGTAGGCACAATGAATAGGCATGATGTTTAACGCTAGCTAGCTAAACTATAACGTGAGGCGATAAAACCCAGGGTACGGAAGAGCCTCAATTGCCGATATTTGTTTCAGCCTATATCTGAAATAGATATGAAAATCATAGAGTATCGGGAAAGTCTTTTGCAGCGTCAACTTCGGCGTTCATTTTCAATATTCCCGAGGTTTTAAATATTTTAAGGCCGGACCTGCTGGCTACACAATAGCTTAGGGACTATGAGGGAAAGTTGCAAGACTTACATCTGAGCCCCAGGGCGATAATCTCGGCCGGATAAGCCTCATTAAGGGCTCTAGGGATACATTTCGAAAATCAGAATGTATTCTAGCATTTCAAGACCGCAAAATACCCTGTGCGTAATATTGCTGGGCAGCTCGACCATGTATGTTCACATTTGGAGCCTCACCTTATGAAACCTCGGCTAGGCAGAAGCTTTCGACTTCCAAGAAATGCATCCGGATCTCATCTACCGCTAATCCACCTTCCTCATTTGCCGGAATATTCTAGAGCATCTATGCATACACGAACTCCAGGGATACACACATCGAAGATTTGGGGCAGTTCCAGTCCCTGGTTTGTGTTGCATGTTGGAGTTTTGTGTTTCCCTGCAACCGACCATGTTCGTTATGCTAAGGGCTGATCTTGTGCGATGAAATGTAGCAAGGGATGGAATTTTAATTCGTAATGGGCAGGAAGAAGTCAGCAGTAGATTGATTGTAGCTGGGATAGGTAAATCCCTCAGCATCGACGGCCGGCCGGGTTCGATTCGAAAAAATTCCCACACCTCACACAATCGCCCCATATGGTTCCCAACGAGAAGTGCGTGGTGCAAGTCTGACAACGTGATTGTATTCAGACCCGCTATTCTACCACTAGAATTCATTCGTCAAATCCTTCATGGGAACCATGTTGATTGTCGTAAAAGCCCTGCCAAATTCTGGTCGGCCGATTCGTTTTGGATATGGCCTGTCAATTTACGGAATACATGCGTATGCATATGTCAGCTCTGTGCGTACCTAAAGATCATACACTTATATCCAAGCAGGACCTGGAGTAATACCGAGCTAGCCTTAAAAAAAAAAAAAAAAAAAAAAACTTACATGTAGAAACTCCTCTATTGTAGAAGTGTCTGAAGAATCGACTTGATGCATGATGCAAAGTCTCGGTTGTAGGCGAGCTTGGCTAAGGCTGCCTCACCGACTTAACACGGTGCTCATTATGAGACATAAACCAAAAATCGACCCGCGAGCCAGGCGATCGTGATAGGCGAACAACGCTATCAAAGGCGTATTTTTCTTGCTGGAATGCTTCATATCACTGGGGGGGGGGGTTTAAATTGAAGCCCGAGATAGTGGGAAGTACTGGGTAGTGAGTGTTTCAGGGGTTAAGCGGGTGTGGTGGCTTCCGAAAAGGTCGTTGAGGACGGCGAACCGTTGTCAAGCCTTTAGCGCCTCTGGCACAGCTCCGTGCAAGGGTACCACCAACATTCAATAGCGGAAAATGCACGAAAATGCATGAAAATGCACAGACGGGATAGAGCGAGCCGGTGGTATCCACGACCACGACACCACCTCGAGAGTTCATGTCGTCAACTTTGTTTTCAGGGAAAGGGTTTTTTGATTAAAAAGAGAAATTTTGATCCAATTAACATGCGAGAATGTATGTAAACTGACGAAGAACACCCTCTTGCCCCGTCTATATCTCTAAAGCAAGAAAACGAAGCGAACAAAGGAAACAGTGTCTTTTTTGTGGACTGACAGATACTAAGATAACAAAAGAAAGGGAAGTAATCGATCGTCAGGGTCATCAAGACTGGGCTAGGTAGGATGATAAGGTACCCTTTTTTTTTTTTTAGCGAATGGCACCGAAAGAAAAAGAACTTTTTATATGCATATGAAATTAAGCCCCCACGCAATCCAAAAGATAAAAAAATCCCAATGTGTGTATGCCAAGGGAAGAAACGCTGAAGATTGCGTAGAAAGAACCTCCAAAAACCTAACACCGTGAAACGCCCAACAAGTCCAATGTAAATGGTATCTATGGATAAGCAAAAATCCGAAGAATGCAGATCAAACGAATATAAAACGAACAAAGGAAAAAAAGTAAGAGGGGTTTGATAAAGCAGAAAGAAACCTTAATGAGCGCAGATTTTGATACGTTTTAGAAGAAATTGAATGGGATTTCATCGTTGATGATATGAAGACTGGGTCCAAGCTGGGCCTTTATGTCAAAGAGGATCCCATCCTGAGCTTGAGAAAGAAAATAAGCACCTTCGGTCGAATTATGACTTGAATGAGAAGGCGTGGATGCCATTTCCGAAAGGTCTGAAGGATATCCTTCAATATCAGAAACAAGTGTTGCACACGTTGCATTTGAAGCAGCACGTGAACGGCCGCTGTAACGTGCAGGAGGTATAGCAACCTCACGTGGCGGGGCAGAGTGCATTCGCTGGCAAGATAAGTGTTGGACTTCATCAACTTCTTCAAGCGTCACTATCCCATTGTCGAGATTTGAGACACCACGAAGAGATGAATTGCGGTAGTGCTTACGGCTCACTTTGAGATTTGGCAGGCTTGCGCAGGTGGAAAGAGTCCTCTGATGGCTGATTCCGTTGCGAGTCTTAGAGAGCTGGCGTTGATGGCCGAAGGCATTGTACTGGCGGTCAGCATGATCGAAGATCCCGAACCCGCCATCTGCGACACCAATTTCGGGAGAGCGTGGGGTGATTTCCTCTTCTGGAGCGGCAAGGAAAGAGGTCCCTTCGTCGGAATGTCGCTTAGACACCAAGCCGACGAGGTTGACGGTGGATGGCGATGCTGAGACTGGTGCTGACTTGCTTCCCAAGAGAATATTGGCCTCCTCTTCTTCTTCGATACCTTCGAGGTCATCAACCCACCCGTCCAATCCATTGTTGTCGTACGTCCAGTCGATGTCAGCCTCCCAATTCTGGATCTCGGCTTGAGCATCTCCAAGAATAGAGACCCGCCTGCTCATCCGTTTTGACATTTTTTTTGAAGATCTCCCAGATGCTGATGGGTCTTTTAGGATATCAGTATTACCCATTGCACCAAAACCCAACGTACCGGAACTCGAGCTTGAAGGACGAAGAGGGGACAATGGTGGAAGTAGTTGGTTGTTGATTGCAATGTTAGGTTGTGTTTCCGATGTTCGTAAGGAAAGCGTCCTCGGAGATGTCACGGGTGGTACTGGAAAAGCACCAAGTACATCATCCTCAACTTCTTGGCCTAGTAAACCCAACTCCTCTTCGGGGATTGAGCCAACTGTCCTTGCTAAGGTAGCAAGATCATCTTGGAGGAAGATCACGGAGTCTCGACCTTCACTCTCAAGGATTGGCACCTCATCGTCTCTAGAGGAAGAAGCACTAGTAAATGCTACCCGTGAAGAGCTTCGCGGGGGAGGGGCCAAGTGTGAAGGGTACATGTTGGTCAGGCTTTCGGCCGACTTCGAGCCCATGCTCAAATCCGCCATTGAATCAACGGGAGAGTAAACACTGTCCAAAGAAGGAGAAGGCATTGATAGCCCACTTGTTCGAAGAGAACCGCTTAGGCTTTGCAAACGCCTAACCCCCCTCGAAGTCAATGGGGTTAGAGGAATGACCGGATTCTTCGGCGCCCTGGATTCCCTCACTGTAGAATTCCATTTTAGTGGAAGTATATCCTCTGGTGTATCTTCGAATTGGGCGGTCTGTCGGGTCTCCATGTGGGAGAGATGCCGGAAGTTGAAGGGGTTACTGATTGGCTTGCCATTACAGAACGTCCTCAAATCAGGGCCCATCGTTTCCAAAAAAAAAAAAAAAAAAAAGTGTCAGCTCAATTGTTTATCAAAACAGTCTGCCACCATAAATGACTCACCTTGACTTCGGCTCAACAAGTCAGGAACACTGTTTGTGCGAAGTAACTTAGGCGGGGCACGATTTTGGCCCGGAGATCGAATCTCATGCTCCTCAAGAGGACCTAGACTCAGGCTAAGCTGCGAGTTTTTACGCATCCGATGAGCTTTGATTCTAGTAGACAGCAATGCTAATCCTGAGTCTCGACTATCGGTGACAGTCCTCTCACTCAATCGGCTTGATGATGTTGACCGTGGCACAAGTGATTCGTATGTTTCCTGCGAGGTCATCTTGTTGAATAACGAGGACCCCCTCTTCCTCAATGGTGGTCGCTTATCCATCTTTGGTTTCGAGGACTGTGGTGAAATTTGGAGGGTTCGAACAACGTCAGTGACTGTCGCACTATGCCGACGTTTGTCCGCTATATGTGATGTATGATATTGTGATTCTAAATTGTCTGGGCGAGAGTCGTTTGAGACGCTGCTGCTGCGTGCTACCTGGCGGCCGGCCTCTTTTATCTTGGAAAGCATTGTTATTATATATTTGATGGCGCGGGTGTGTGAGTTTTTTTTTTTTTTTTTCCTTTCTCCACAACTCCCCTAGCGTTGTAGCCCAAGGCTTCTTTGGACAGCCCTTTAATTCTGGGTGAGGAGGTGCCTGTTCAGAATTGGGTCGTGCAACTGGCACACGTTCTTTTTTCCTGATCCTGTCCGTTTGCCCTGGTCCTTGCCCCGGACCCTGGTTTGCTGTGCAGTAACTATCCTGGGCTCTCGTTCAGTTAGTAAACCCGAACCTCGGGAGCGCCCACAAGGATCAAAAAAGCAAAAGTCGCGTCAACCCTGGCAGGACAGGAAAAATACATTCCTAAAGGAAAATGCAGCGGCAGCGATTGTACAGAGATACGGTGATCTAGGAACATAGCGCCCTAAGAAACTTCACTGGGCGATTATTGCAGCACACATAGCAAGAATCATAGCAATAGAATATTCCCAGAATATTGAATTTACTCACAAAGTCAAAAATGGATCTCACTTACAGTCAAAAGTATATTACGAAGGAGACACGCGTTGCTTGAGGCAGCACCGGGAAAATGTGTTCCAAGTCAATGGGCACCCAAGATGTTCTGAACCAGGGTGTCCCTTCTCGAAAGTTCTGAGTTTAGTCGGGAAAGTGGGAAATCTATTTCCGGCACCAAAGCCTCTCTCCCTTAACAATTCTGGATATTCGAATGCAAATGCGTTGCGGAAGCTGGCTTGTCAGCGATCAAGCCTCTATGGTACCCTTCAGTACTGAAGTAGTTACTAGAGTGGGCAGGCGACAAATTTGTTACGAAATCAACTGCCTGTCTCTGTACCAAGGTTGGTTAGAATTGCGCACTGAACCGGATCGTAAATTGTTGTGGTGTGTATTCAGTATTTCGGATTTTCAAAAATCACAACCCAGCAGCGATTGATGAACAAAAAAACGCGATGAGGCCTGTCAGCATCAAGAGTCAGCGGGTGGCATTTCTGATGAAAATGCATAGGTAGCTATCCTACTTATATCCTCAAGAGTAGCTTGCCTCAAAAGTTCGGTCTGTCACGTTTTCCAGCTTTTCGCCCAGATACCAAATTACTGGGGAGAATGGCGGTGAACTTTTCGAGTTTATCCAGGACCCCCGCTTGACTGAGCTATTATTCCTTGATAGAACCGTATGCATCAACGTTGTCAAGAAAATAAAAGAATCCCAGATTTCCCCAAACTCAAGGTTCATCCAGTTACCGATTGTCCAGGTGTTACCCGCGAGATACCAAATATCAGGTTCGATTCCGGCGAGTGGGTTTCTTTTGCGAGGTTGCATATAACTATATGGCTCCCACGTTTTTTTTTTTTTTTTTTTGCGGCCTCAAGAGCCTTGCTGTCTTCGAAGACAGCCAAAAAGGCAAGTGCTTGTTAGGCGACAAATGGTCGGCGATCTGAGGTTGAAAGATAGTGTAGTGATATCGAACTGTACGCTGGCAACGGAATGTAGGGTTTCTAATAGTTTGGTCTACAGATAACGGGACCAAAAAGTCGTTCGGTTTAGCTCACAAGTAGCGTCGCTTAATTTATGCGTTTGGAGCTTCTATCGCCTGCAGATTTCAAATCCGGGTTTATACGTGAGCGCTAGTAAGGTCACACACTTCAAGAGTTGGCATATACAGTTGAGAATGAAAAGAAGAAGTCGAGTCTGGCTCTAGACGTCAGTATGGTAGAAGTTCGCTTGGTTGAATAAGATAGGAAGTCTTCAAAGCCGTCAGCGGGCAAA
The DNA here is from genome assembly GCA_036971165.1 of Arthrobotrys iridis. Classification (NCBI taxonomy): domain Eukaryota; kingdom Fungi; phylum Ascomycota; class Orbiliomycetes; order Orbiliales; family Orbiliaceae; genus Arthrobotrys; species Arthrobotrys iridis. The sequence goes on along the minus strand of JAJTTS010000019.1, from coordinate 74,012 downwards.
GGGGGAGAGGGAAGAAGAAAAAGAAAAAGAAAAGAAAAAAAAAATACGATCGAGAATCAAAAGGATTGAAGAGAGCTTCTAACGCCTTTCTTCTGCAAGCCTTGTCTTCCACTTATAGGGAGCACAGAACGCTCAAAAGCGGTGGAAAATGGTAAGAAACATTCTCCTCATTACGCGAAACTTCGCACCTGACGGTCGTTGGAGTTGCTCAAACACTCGTCACCTAACTGTACCATTCCGAACTCGAAAGGTTCAGCGGAGTGATGAAAGGCAGCCATCCTACTGGCAGAACCCGAAGTAGAAGCACCAATTTACATGGATTAACATCCCTTTACCCTCGGCTCGGTGCTCGGTCAAGAATGCCGTGCCCCTGAACCTTTCCCATTTTAACCACTGCAGACCTCAGGCACAATATACATTTGAAACTCGCTTCACAGATCCCATTTTCTGGGGCAACAGGCACGGTAACGAATGACATCCACCTTGCAGTTGGAGCCCCTCAAAAACCGCCTCAACTTGCATGTCAACTTGTTGGGCTTCGAACCTAAAGTTTTCACCGATCCACTCATACGCGTTCACGGCTTAGCTAGAATATCCATACATAGGTACAATAGTTCCATCAGGCTTATTCGTTTGAGTCCCCCCCCATTTTTGTGGCACTTATTCCAAANAAAAAAAAAAAAAATGTAAGGAAGGAAGGAAGGAAGGAAGGAAGGAAGGAAGGAAGGAGGAAGGAAGAAGGAAGGAAGAAGCAAGGAGGAAAGATCGTTGGTAAAAAGGCAGTTCTATTGCACTGAGGGGGTCGAAAGGTCGATGAGAGCATGTATTCCGGGCGGATCGAAGCTGTTTCTCTCACGTTATCAATATTCAGTGTCTGTCCGCCAAATCACAAGCTACAGTCGACCAAAACTATAATACAATACTACTACAAAATCCGGATCCGTGAGGTCTATCTATAGCTGTACGTAGTACTTATATTTGCAAAACTACCTGAGCTTGGTAACCCAAAATTCACAAGCCAGCCGTTCATCCTAGTGGCCTAAGGCAGCAGTATTCAAGATCGCGAGATATCTCGCGTCAAACTTCTCCGTGAAACCTGATAGTTACCAGTGCACCACACGATTTTTGCTCGTGTGCAGCTTTCATAACATGAACGTGATAATCTACATGCAGTATGGAATCCCGTACTTGAATGCACTTGTGATAGATTGGCTAGCCCAATAACTAACTAATGGACACTCAATCCATCGGAACAAAGACTTTGGGGAGAAGATCGATTATAGTACTGAAGTATGAATATGGCAATATACTCCAATCTGAACCATCTTCTCCCGACACTGCACTGAAACGCGGGGCTCCTGCTTTGACTTCGGCCCTCAGGAACGCAACCCTAATGCCCCCGCAAGGCATTCAATAAGATTTCCTAACTACGCGAAGGTTTTTTTTTTTTTCAGCCGAAAGTTCAAAAGAGAGTCATCCGATTGGAGGTAACTCGGAGGTTCTGTCTGACCACGGCACCTTTTATACCAATCATGCAGGAGACTTGCTCTATAGATCCAGTGATATAATAGCCAGCAGAGCGTTACTCTTTTTGATCAGGTGCGATGGTGAAATCCTAAGCAAATGTGCTAAAATTCATATGAACAAACTATCATTCTGATCACATTCCAATGAAGTCGCATGATTACCCGCTGCTATAAGCTCCCAGACATTCCCGTGAATGCAATTATTCCATAGGAACTCGCGCACTTTCTTCCCGAGGTTTCTGAAAGGGGTGCCTACTTCGGATCGGTTCACACCCATAAGGCTACGCTAAGATCAAAGGTAAGACTCCTCTCAAAAATGTCTCTTTATGAATCCCGTTCCAGAACCCAGGTGCTTACTGTGTATGGTTGCCCCTTCCCATGCTACCTCGTCTCCCGAGATCCACCCTTCGTATCATCAATAACTGCTCTGGTGATCTGTTCGAAAATGCCCCATTTAAGTTTTTGTTCCTCGCGGCAATTCATTCGGTCTAATGAGAAGTTCAAACGACCCCAGACTACTTCGTAAAGTTCAGTTGCCTTCGCTCGTGTAATGAAAATCACGGGCCAGACACCCTGTATTACCCCATCTCAGTTTGGCATGACAAAAGCTTGGCATGAACAGGGCTAGACACAGGTAACAAGTAATGATGTTGTGCCTACATATCATGATGTATCAATTTTCCAAGCTTTTTACTATCAATCAGTAAAAGGGGTTAAAGAAATTGATGTTAAAGGGAATCGAGAATGACAGGACAGAAGACTAAAATCTATGATTCCGCGAAGCAGTCGTCGTCGGCGAACATTCGAAAGCTCTACAAGAAAAGGTTTAAAAAGCTATGGCCTCTATTCTCAAACGCCCGAGAGCCCCACAATGCCCAAAGTTGGCGTGACAGGCTTCACAGGCTCGCTAACGCTTCCTTCTCCTGGACAACAACACATGCAGAGACTTCGACGTATCAATAAACACCCTTTAACGCACGGTTTTCATCTCATTAACAGCTTCAGAGATACGTCTTTGAATCAGGCGACCCCCGCGTCTGTAATTTTTTTTTTTTTTTTTNTTTTTCGTGGGGAGTGGTTAACTTTACGAAATCGTCCGTCCAGTGCCAAAAACATCTCGAAAGCTGTTCCCAGTGTGGAGTCACGTTTCCCGTGGGGTGGTCCGTGATAGAACGTGGAGGCTCACCGGCCAATGCATACGGAAGACCAGTGCATTGCATATTAAAATTGTTCGTTTAAATATGTAGTATCTTGGTTGCTCTCTCTTCCTATCTTTACCTCGCCGACGATAGATTAGCCGAGAGGGAATACTAGCCCTCGATTCTCCAGAGATTATACACATCGTTGATCACCGAACTGCCCCAGCCCGAAGACTTACTAACGGTTTGGGCACAGCCCGTAAACCCAGTGTCCCTAATTGATCGACGAATGAAAAATCTGCTGCGGATAGCTTTTCTAAACGGTTTATTAACCAGAATGACGGAGGCGCTACTGCCGCTACTTTTCTCCCGTAATGCAACCCGAACTTGTAACATTGCATCAGCGAATGATAATCCCCACGAAAACCAGTTCGCACTCCGACCAGATTTCGTGTGCCGAAAAAATACTGCCAGAGAAAAAAAAATTTTTGGACCCCTCACCTTTTTCAAACTTCAAGCCATCCATTGGCTAGCTATAGTTATAATATTAAGTCAATATATCTCTTCGGCAAAAGAATGTGGATTCTCGGCTGCGGATACTGATCCGTCCGTACTTAAGTACTTGGATGCTATGGTTTGATCGGAAGAACCCTATGGATATTGCCGTAGGTTCCATCAAGATCTGAGTGTACTCGAGTGAGTGGGAGGGTTGCCCGAAATTTCCATATACTAAGGGGTGCCCGTCATTTTCGTTGCGGCGCCTCCAATCCTGAAGAAAGTGATCACGTGGACAGATTGTGATTTTTAAATGGCTTCAGTGTGCACAAGACATCCGAAGAAACTCGGATCAAATGCTTCTTAGTTTGCATAACCATAATTACACCATTGGCGTCTGAATCATTAGAATGCATATGTGCATATCCTATTGGAATCATCAACTACGCGAAATTTCCATCCTGCGAGGATCTATCCAACGCGAGCTAGCTTCCTAGAACAGTAGTGCATAGAAAATGTTCCAGCATGCCTGTAATGACGGTCTAATAACTTCCCAGTTAATCCTGACGTCAATTGTTCCCCTGTAAGAAAACCTATATTTGTACATGTCCGCGATCAGCCAAGGAAGTTCGCGCAATTTCAATTCACCTTTGGACAGAGAAATTTCGAAAGAGCAAAGCCTCATGCATAATCAAACCTCAACGAAAGCTACTTATGTTTTGTCTCGCAATTTCCCGGTGAGCACAATCGCCTGTTACATTGCCGCTTCCGACCCAGGTGCCAGCCAAACTAGTAATTTTTCGACAGCTCGATCCTAAGATAGAACGTCATGGTACATTTTCATCTTCGGTCCCGTAGCGTAGCAATCAAGGTAACCACTTACCTTTGAACCTTTGACTTCAATGAAAAATATCACAAGACCCCTCCGTTGAGCCAGAGAGTTTCGCCGCACCAAGGCTAACGCTAGCCGGGGTATGAAATACTCAACAATGGAACCCCATCTACCTACCTAAATCGCTTCTCACCTGCCAGTTGTCTGAGTCCTCACTAGACCATATCTTCACAAAGACATCCCTTCTTCGTATCAAGCTGTCTAGGGGACCCAATTTAATTTTGCAAGTCAATAAAAAGGGGCTTCTTCGCAGTGTGCAAGTTTATGCCTTCATGTGTAGTGATAATTGACCCTAATGGAATCCAAATAATACATGCATATTATATATATATATATATAAACGATCTACAAGCAATTATCGCAGCTAATTCAGTCTCTGCATCACATCTAGCTAGTCTACTGTACCGAGATGTCATTAGGTATCACAACTCCTCCAAAACAACCCTTCTGTAGAACCCTAGAAATCAGCCATATGTATGCATGTAGTCGGCATTGATATACCACGTATATATAACGCGTTGAAGGTGTCATGACGTCAGGCCGTCCTCACCGCAAGTAATGGGGTATCATGCTAAGCTTGTAAAGAAATATTAATTAGCGCTTTATATTGAGCCTTCAGAACCATAATAAAAATCATTCGGTGCTAACTTAACTTCCTTGTCTTTAAGCCGTAGAAAATCGAATCGTAAAAATTGAAATATAATTGTTACGATGCATTGTAACCATGTCGCTTATTTGCACATTTTTATATAAGCTCAACGTTACATCAAAATTTCCAAGCCGGAAGGTTGAAAATTAGATGCGATTTTAGTATAACTAGTAGGAAAGGTTCCGGGTCAGGGTATGCATATGCCGTACTCAGATACGCATATCCGGAGGGGGCAGGAGCCAAGATGCTAACACGCAAGACCAGCGAACTCCTCCATAGTAGACTCGACTCGTCCATGGCGGACTCACTCGCTCTCACGAATATACTTCCATAAAGCTAACTAGGTATTTACTTGCCAGGCTGTGCAACCTTGAATACAATCAGTAGTGAAGCCGGCGACATAAACCGTGCCAACGCAACTTCCGTTCCACGTAGCATAATCCTTCCGGTTTGCACGTTTGTAATTGATAAGAAAAACGGCGGTCGTGGTGAGCGGCTATCACACCTTAAAGCTCAATACCGGTCCGAATCAAGACGGCATTCGAAATTAGACGCTGAATATTGCGCGAACTTTAGTCCGCCCTTATTTCTATCAACACTATACAACTGTCAGGCATCTACACATGTCGGATAGGCCTCTCAAATCAATAACATGAGAATCTAGGCCTATGGAGCTCTATCGGCCATAAGATAGTGTGGGTTTCGAATTCCGTATCTCGCTCCGCCAATCCGGATGTGGTGACGTCGGGTATGAGCCAAATTTAGCTACAAGAATAGGTATATTACACTTAAGAAAAGGCTAGTATGATATCAAACCCCCATGCACTAAAACCGTGAGTGTACAGATGTGCACATGTATGGTAGTTGCAACAATGCTACCGCCTCGCGCCGCGAATGGATGTTGAGATATCGACCGAATTCCCTGCCGTTACGGACTCTAAATAACCTATACCCTGCATATACGTCTACCAACCCAATAAGGAGACAAAAATAAAAGTCCTCCCGAAAGAGACGGTTGGGACCCGAGAACCCTCGAATGTTCGCGCCTGCTAGGTGATTTACTGCTAATGACTAGAGTTACGGAAGATGATAAGCAAGCCTACAACCCGCCGAACCACTCTACAAAGCGTTTACTTATTCATAAAATTGAGGTACTGCAATGTAATGTGGTATATCTCGCCACAGCTCAGCCTTTAGATAAAATATAAAATATTCCTGCTTCGTTACCCTGAGGGGCTTTATAAATCTATATCTATTTTTATACTAATGAAAAGGGCCGCCTACTGTCTATTTACAGTTTCTATCAAACCTTTCCGTCATAGAACTGTACGACGGCATACTTGCCGTGCCATGCCCATGACCTCTTCTCTTGATCTTTTGTATTATCTTTATATTCTTGTCTTAGTTTCTCATCTACCCCTTCGTCGATTCCGACGACCACATCGGCCTTGCAGGTGCGCAGTGCGAGAGTCCTGCAACTGCTTCCCTTTCCGAGAGTCTGCAGTGCTTCTCCAAATGGAGTAGTTGGAGGCCATGCCACCTAATTCCAATTTCAGTATTGTGAATTCTCTGCAAGATCGAATAAGTGGGAGGGTTTCATACATCACCAGTGAGTTTTCTATAGTTCAAGTCACCCTTATAGATTACTAACTCGGAGCTCTTGAGGTCCTCCCACAGTTCATTCTGTTCGGGCAGCGTCCAAAACGCATCATGCAGCGTCCAGTACTTGTTCGTTCTTAGAATCAAGCGTCCTTCGGCATGGAATGTAGCTAGACTCGCGAACAGGTCCTTCATAACCTTCACATCTATATCCTTTAATTCATGTTTGATTTCGTGTTCATGTTCAATTCCGTCGATAAAAAAGCTGACAGGGTCCTGTAAGGCGTTCAATAATATCGCAAAATCCGCGGGTAAGACGTCGCTGACGAACCAGGGATGGTTCTTAGGATGTAATACAACATTGGTGGCTAGGCCCTGAGACAATAGGTATCCAGCCAGATATAGATCGACGAAGAGTTCGAAGCCGGAGTTGTCGAGAACGATATCTACCCTTATTTCCTTCTGTCCAGATGTTTTGAGGGAGGTGAGTAGGGTATAGGTCTTGTCGAGGTCATTGGCGAGGATGTTCTTCTCAGATTCCTTTCGTGCGTGGGACCCTTGCAGGGATTGAATATCATTGTAAGAAAGAGTGGTGAGAAGGGAAAGGTCTGTTGCGTTGCCCCACAGACATATCAAGAATATCTCGTTGAAGAGGAGTGATGATGTTTCGTCTGTAAAGTCGGATGGTGTGGTGATGGAGGGATATCTATGGGCGAGTTCGAGAATAGCGGGGAGGGATGACCGGAGCGTGGTGAGTTTTGAGGCGAGGAAGACGTCGAATGAAAGCCATTGGGTGGTCGTGGTGAAGTACGTTGCTATTCTTCGGTAGAGGTAGCACTCGGAGAAAAGCCACGAGCAGTCCATCCATCTCGGGTAGCCCAACGCTGCGAGGCTGTCGTTGTAGTGAGAGATATCCGGCAATCCGTCGTCCCGCAGAGGCCTGTTCCCGGGATGTTAACGATTCCGGTTGGTATTACGTCTGACATCAGGCCAGTTTGACCACAGCCCGAATATTGGCATATTGCCAGTATGCCAGAGGAGAACACGTACGAGAGTGCGCGATTGTGCTGGAGCTCGTATTTGAGTTTGGCGAGTTCCTCGACGATTTTGCGGCCTTCTTTGGTCTTGACCTCATCGGACGGTCCGGGGATAGCGCGGAAGACCGCGTCGATAGCTTGCGTCTACAATTACTCTCGTGATATTTAGCACCAGTAAGTATGAGAGAAGGCATAACTAAGGCGGAGGGTGCTCCTATTACAGTAAAAACTATGGTAAGGGCGCGTGGAAGGACGTACCAGAATGATAGGCCATCGCTTGGTGGCGGAGGTGAACGCGAAGGAGTTCTGATCGGAATTTTTGTAAGGTTCTGATAATCTATATATCAGTCATCGCTGAATGGCGTAAGACTCAAATACTTGTTGGAAAGATGGCGGGGGAGACTGAGGGTTGGAGATTACCAGGAAGCTTCCGGTCAGCCATGGTGCTTTGAAATAGGTTCGATTAATTTGGAGTGGGTTGTTGTTGGAGGGATGGAGGGAGGGAGGGAGGTCCGCTTATCGATAAGAACGCTCGTGCAGCGCAGTGTCATGGAAATAGAGGCGGAACTGGTTGGGAGAGCTTGGTTTGTTTCGTAGGAGGGGCATCGGCCAAGGAGAGAAGGCTGAAGGAAGCTTCTTTGTGGGGACAAGTCCGGCGCGGAAATCGAAAAGGGCTCACGAGACCGAGCGACATAACAGAGCGACCGGCCGACCGACCGACCGACTGACTCCGCTGCGTGCCGGCCGCAGTCATACAGCACTAACAAGTCCTTGTATTATTACTTTGATAGACATGTATTTATTTCTCAGCGTCTGTTTTGACTCAGCTGATTTGATCGCAACGTCTGAAGGGCAACTGAACCCCCAACCCACAGCTGATGATCCTGCCAGACGATCTGTGATGGCCCGCACCTCAACCTCAACCTCAACTTCACCTTCACCTTCACCTTCACCTTCACCTTCACCTTCACCTTCACCTTTACCTTCCTTCTCGGACGTAGCTTCTCCTCTCACAGCTCGGAAGCATCCTATCGCTTCTCTCACCTCAACTTCATCTCATCTCATCTAATTTCTACACCACCTCCACTCGGATTCTATCCAGCCTTACTACCACCAACCCACCAACCCACAAACCCATAAACCAACCATCATCGCCAATTATCATCACCATAGACTAACGAGGTATTGTATCAAATAAGTACACTGCGGGCTAGTACGGGTTAGCAGGGAGAGAAGCTGCCATGTCTGATACCCACCTCGCCGGGCAGATCCGTTACGGAGGGTTCCTGCAGGCCATCCGATTGATACTGTTCATTCTCTACTTTTCCGCCGGTAGTATCGCGTATGTATTGATCTTTTCCCTTGTCCCTTTCTGGTTACCATTCTCGCATAGATCTACTCATCTTGTTTCATCCTAAGCGATGGTACATATGTAGTACCTGTCCATGGTGGCGGCAGTGTGGCGGCAGTAGTATCAGAAGGATATAGGAAACTGTCTAACATGTGATGAGGATGTGCCCGAACAGAATCGTAGCGACACAGTTTATCGGAGCTCCCCTGTACTTCTACAACAAGGACCTCTTCTACGCCTACATATCTCTCACAAAGCAGTCCTTCGGCACGCTCGTCACGACTGGCACCCAGTGGTGGACTCCCACCACCATCCGAATTAGCGGCGACAAGTCCGTCCGTGGCCAGATCCGTATCGCCAAGGATGGCCTCCTGGAATGCGACTTCCCGGAACGCATGGTCTTCATCGCTAACCACCAACTCTACTCGGACTGGCTCTACATCTGGTGGATCGCCTACTCCGCTCGCATGCATGGCGCCGTATATATCATCCTCAAGGAGTCCCTCAAATGGATCCCCATAGTAGGTTGGGGTATGCAGATGTACGGCTTCATCTTCCTCGCTCGAAACTGGAAAAAGGATCAGCAGCGTTTCAAACATCGTCTCGAAAAAATCGGTGCAAAGAATCGAAAACCTCAGGATAGACCTCCTATGTGGCTTCTCATCTTTCCCGAAGGTACCAACATGTGTCCTAACGCTCGGGCGTCCAGTCAAAAGTTCGCTGACAAGATCGGAATCGTAAGTTCCTCTTATTCACTGCTAAGGACTACAGATCCCCTCCCGCAAACTTCATACTGATATCACTTTTTTTTTTTTTTTTGAACTTCTCACTGTAGAAAAACCCCGACCACGTCCTGCTNAAAAGCTCTGCCCGAAAATTAGACCTCTCCTTGCGTAATTTGCTTAGAGCACTACATCATACTAATTCTTTTAAATCAAGCCGTGACAAATATGGACAAGACATCTTTACTCTCCGCGCCCAATACCTCCAAGGTCGCCCTCCGAAATCCGTCAACCTGCATTTCCGACGGTTCCGTATATCCGAGATACCTTACAATGATACGATTCAATTCGAACGGTGGATGCGCGACCGTTGGAGCGAGAAGGATGAGATGATGGAGACGTACATGCAGACCGGCCGTTTACCCGGCGATGACGAGGAAGTCGAGGTGCTGGGTAATGGTGGCATTGATAAACCTAGCGGGAGGTTAGGCAAGACGCCAACTGGGCCGAGTAATGTTGTTGAGACGGCTGTTCAGCTACGGAGCTGGCTTGAAGTTCCGAGGATGTTTGCTGTTCTAGGGTAAGAACTTTCAATCTTTCCGACTGGTTCTCGCGTCTTCACGATGAAATACCAGGCTAAATGCTGACCACAGAGTCTTTTCTTACCAAAGGACTGCTCTTTTTGTTTACAATATTGTCGGGAAAATCAGCGCAATCGTGGGGATAGCTTCAGCTGGGCAGCAGCAGAAAGGATTAATTGTTGATTCGGCATCTTCGGTGGCCGACTCCAACCTTTCCCCAGTCCCAACTGTCGAACCTGTGCTATGATACCAGCTCCCTTTATATTCTTCATCATACTCAAACCTTTGCTTAAGCGGCGCAAAATCCTCCTCCCTCGCTGTTTTGGGTCACCGGTCATTCATTACTTGATATTTATATTTTCCCTGACCGACTTGGGGGGAAGGCGATCGAAAAAAAGCGGGGTCTGTCGTTTTTTTTCTTTTCTTTTATTTTGAAAGCGGGTTCTGTTATGTCACAAGTTCTGAATCGGGTTTCTTTTTTCTGGAATTGAGAAATTGGGAGTTTTCTCATTACATTAATTGTACTATGCTCGATGTGGAAACGCACCCAAGCAGGCGATTGAAGCGGAGGAAGAAGAATGGGGCTTCCTTTTATCAGCGGAATGGACTGGTTTGATTGGGCGTGGCTATTATAGTTTCGATAATGTTTATTTCTTGGGTTTGAGATTATCATCTGAAATGAGACGAGAAGATGAAGAATGCAGAGAAGTAAATGATGTATTTTTGGCAACCCTCGAAAATTATGCGAGATAATCGCTTTCTTTCTCATGAATACAAATCATGACAGAGTAGCGTGTTATTGATCCTTGCCACCTTTTGAGTACGGAGGCGGTCAAATTAGTGAAGTTGAAATTGACTATTTGTCGACGTCCGATGTTATTGGTCGGGTTTCTCATTTGTGCGACCATCTACACCTGTCCTATATTCTGTCACTATCCTGGTTCAGCGCCCTTCCCTTGTATTATTATTATCTGACCATAGATGGTGGCTTGTCTATCATATTGGAGCTTGGTCATTGGCTTTGCTAGTTGTCCTCCTTTCCTATTCTTTCTATCATTATAAGTCAGCATAATAGTCGTCAATTAAATCATGGAGCGGTAACACTTGCCTCCAGTCACATTTTGATCCATATATACTAAAATCTCGGATTTATTATCAAGTTAATCCATAAAAGAACTCTGTTGCATTTCTATCCCCTCTATAGGATCAGAGATCCTCAGCGACCGCCCCATCTGCAGCCAAATCGACATCCATCACGGCCTCCTTCTGCTCCTTCACCTCTTTGTTAGTCGCCAGGTTCTTCAACAGCTTCTCCTTCTTTTTCGATATTCCCTCATCTGATCACTCCGGTATTAGCATCTAGCCGTATCAGCTGTTCAGCGTAAGTAAAGACACCTTTCATTAGAACATCTCCGCTTTCCTTTTCAACCTCCTCTAAAATCCTTGTAGCGGTGTAGGCTTTATTTCTTAGCAGCTTTCTAGACTTTTTGGACGATAGCTGGTGGTTTGAAGTTGCGTTTGACTTTGAAATTCGACGGAGTGTGTGTGAAGGTTTTGCTCTGGCCCGGGCTTTGGATTTGGTGGAGGAGGGGCGATTTGGATTGTTTTTGTTTGCCATCGTGGTTACAAATTTTGGTTACAATGAAATTTAGTGTTCTTGGTACTACGCTTATTAGACAATAGGGGATCGGTATCTGCTGGTGGAGACTTCTAGGACGGAGAATAGGTGGAGACGATCGTGGGATGTTGAATTTAGATTTGTGGAAGACGGAAGCTGGCGAGAAATTTTGCTCTGCGACGGAATCAAGGATTTTATCCGGAAGCAATTGTTCTTGCCCAGTTCTGGTTAGCTCCAACAATCAGTCTTAGTCATCAGCTAGCTCCAACGACCAATGAATCACATGAAGGCGCGACAGCAACGTGCCACGTCACGTCAAAGGTGCATATCCCCCAGCTACGCGCTCGCAGCTGGCTTCTGACTCAGTCTTTTTGGACGTGCGGGGTTGAATGTGACATCTATCGAAACGTTCTCTTCTTTCAGCTCATTCCTTAAGGCCTTCGGCAGGAGAAGCTTGCAGGCTCCCAGCTCGTTGTTGTAATGGAAGAAGCGTTCCTAGCTATTTAAACAACTCCAATTTCCACCCTCTACTCCTTCTTCTTCGCCGTTGTGATTTTTTTTATCAGTTACCATATCCATCATCTCAATCGAATCAAGACTTTACCATCCACATATTTATTCTTTTTTAATTGTCCGAGTTTGTGCTCTCAAAAGACAACATGGACAACGCAAAGCCATCCGCCGACGTCAACGCCATCGCTGACACCAGAAATCTAGTCACTGGTACCACTATCCTTTTTACCTCCGCTGCATAGCACCCTTCTCAAATATAAAGATCTAATGGAATCTCTCTGTGCGATATAGCGGTGAAGCTCAAGGAACTTTACCTCAAAAGAAAAGAAAAGGAAGACTACTTCCTCCCTATTCTCTCACGTCTCCAGTGCGCGTCCTCGGAGAAGGAGAAGCTACAGATATTGGTCGAGGAGCATCGAAAGAAGAATTCTGAAGGCTATGGGGTGATTTTTGAGTATAACTCTAGTGCTCCTGGTATGTACTATCTCTTTTCGTATATCCGAGGTTAAAGAATCGGTGCTGATGGAGCGTAAGGGGGAGAGTAGATCTACTGGCGATGGCAGAGCATGATCCTACCATCTCAGAAGAAGAGTTTAAGTCGCAGAGACTTCAAGCGGAGGAAAATATACGGCGTCGTGAGTTCCATTCATGAATGAAGCCCGTCCCAAAGGGTCCATCTCATAAATAACAATTCGCAGACCTCCGCAAAGCGCAGTACGCCTCCCTCTTTGGATCCATCTTCAATGAATGGATGAATTTCGAGGGTAAAGCGGATGTGCTCGATGACGAAAAAGATGGTGTGAAAACTCCCAAATCTGATGACGAGTCCACCGTTACTCTATCATCGGATTTGATGGGTCGTCCGGAGAAGTACGCTCAAAAAGCGGAGCTGGAGAGTATAATTTTCGCACCAGATCCAGATGCCAAACCAGAACAGTACGCAAAGTACCTGGAAGAGTTGTTTAGGAAGGCCGAGGAGGATTCTAAATCTAAGAAACCAATTCGCGCTCTCGATGACAGCTCTGATGGGGATGGGGAAGGCACAGAAGAAGAAGATGGTGATGATGGAGGTGACAATGAAAAATCATCCTCGCCAAGCGAAGATTCCGAAGAACGAAACTACCTTGGTGACTGGTATGACCAAACCATAACTCTCAGAAAACTTCGTGGCACGATCGGCCGCTTCTCCGGATCTTTCCGCAAACACACCAACATGACCATAATTGAAGTAAAACAATCGATTCACGCACTCGTCAGTGGTGAACTCCTCACCGAAGCTAAAAAGGCAGCTTGTAAAGAGATTCTTTTAAGCACTGTAATTCTCAATGAGATTGCGATGGTGTTGACTTTGAGGCTTAGAGAGGTTGAGAACTGGAAGTATAGCGAGGATAGCGTGCAGATGAACTTTAGGAGGCATTTGAATGGGAAGTACAGATGCTATGCGGATGAGTCGTTGCTTGATGCAATCTTCCTGCAGTGGATCGGAGTTAAGTGGGGCATTGAGGTCCGTCCGTTTTCTGTTCGATGAAAACGCTGGTAACATGCTAAAAAACATGGTGATATAGCTACGAAGAGTTCTCCAGATCCTCCATAGCAGCCCGGCCTGGCTTCGTCCCATTAACCCCATCGATGAAGCTCGCGTAAGTTGATTGCTTTATTTACTAAAGGCGCAGACTAATCTTCTGAGTAGCAAGAAGTTCGTAGTGCTCTAATGCCTGATGAACCCGCCAAAAACGCCGCAAATTCCATCGCCGTCCACGAAAAGACCTTTATGAAGGAGTTCTTCCTGACTTTGCTCCCTGAGAGCCTCTACGACTTCCGCACCTACAACGAAGATGGCGAGGAAGCCGACCAAGAAAAGAAGGATAACGAAAAGATCCGGCGCGCCAGAAATGAAGAGTTAAAACAGATGTTGCTCCAAAGACTACTAATAGACAGACAATACGCTGAGGCTGTCAACCCGGGAAAACCGTTCACCGTGGTACAGACTGATGCGTATAGGTTCGCACAAAGTCAGAGCCACGAGATTATTTTGAAGTTGATGGAGTTAATCGGGGTCACAAAGCATTGGTTGAAGTTCTTCAAGACCTTTTTGAGTTTGCCAGCGAGGTTTGAGCCTGGTGGGGAAGTCAGAGTGAGTAAGAGGGGTGTACCGATCAGTCACCCCTTAGGTTTGGTATTTGGTGAGGTTCAGTTATTCTTAATGGAATTTGCCGTGAATAGAGCTACAGGTGGAAAACTTGAGCTATTTAGAGTATGCATAGCCCTTAGTTATTTTCGAGGCTGTTCTAATACAGAATTTAGATGCACGACGACTTTTGGTGGTGGAGTGAGGACGAAGCCCTATGCGAAACCGCTTGGAATACCATTCAAGAATACTCAACTCTAACCGGAACCAACTGGAACCTCTCTAAATCCGGTTGTGTCCGCATAACCAGCGACTCAAACCCACTCCCTCCTCCTCCGACATCCGTTCTCCCTACTGGTGAAATATCTTGGGGTTTCATAACACTCAACCCAGATGGCATCTGGAGGATCAAAAAGGAAGAGGTCCAGAAACATACTGAGGAACTTCGCGTTCAACTCGCCTCTCAAAAGAGCATACTAGGTCTCATCGGCGCCTACAATAGATATATGAAATTCTTCGTTCGAAACTTCGCAAAACCCGTCCGCGCGTTTGGTAAACAGCATGTCGATCAGATCATAGCTGCAATCAACCAAATTCATCTTTCATTATTTCCAGATCATAACGGTGACATACTCTCCTACATCATCTCTATAATAATCAACCGCTTCTCCGACGAACTACCTCCAGAGCCCATCCTCCCAGCTTGGCTACTGATCCCTGTACAAGTCGGCGGGTTGGGCGTCCGGAACGTCCTCTTTGATATTCACCCGCTGCTCAAAGCCTACAAAATCGAAGAAGAAAACGCTGAAAGATCAGGCAAGTATAGCGGCATTTACAATCCGCAAACCTTTAAACAATGTCTGAAGAAGGATAAACACGCATACGAACTTCAGCGCGAGAGATGGCTAAAGAGTACAAGATCGCCCAAGATCGCGTGGGATAAAGATGTTTCTGACGACTGGTTCGATGGTATGAAGGAATGGCTTGCCATGCGAGAGAGATCACGCCAATCCCTTCGTCGCAGAAAACCGCATCCTTTTATCACATTCGACGAATTCATCCTCGGCCGCCGCGGGAAATTCAGCTATTGGGGTGATGTATGGGATCTCCTTACCAAAGCCCCAACATCGAATCACCGTTACGGATTCCCCGAGAGTATCAAAAAAGGATTATCGGCGATCATGTATTCGTCCACGGAGTGGTTGAAGGCTGATTATTCGAAGAATACGCCATACTGGAGGGTTTGGTTACTGGCGTTTGGTGATTCCGTGTTAGATTATTTCGGAGAGTTTCGGATAACGGACGAAGGGAGGCTGCCAGTTGCTATGATTGATATTTACACCAATTTGAAGACAAAGTGGGATCAGTGAACTCCCTGCTTTGGCGGGAGGATAGTGGTCACAGCAATTGGGTATGGTGGTTCTATTTGTTTGTGTTGGTACGTTCGTGGTGATGCGTCGACGCATTATTTTGTTGCATTCACCACAACGCCTGTGTCTCCACATCGTGAGAAGGTCCGGGTCTGGCTTGCGAGACCACATTTTTAAATTTGGATGCATATATAAAACTGCCAATGGCTGAGGATGCTTAGTGTGTTACAAAATCGATATTGAAACATTGAAACAATGACAAAAGGCCTAAAAGTTTATTTACAATATCATAGGAAATTCTTTATCACTTAGTTTGTACATGGG